>JAVTVY010044091.1:0-21624 GCA_036873755.1 Hanleya hanleyi | reverse complement strand
AGATGCACCATCCTTAGTCCGGATGCGTCGTGTGAGGTGTCATTTTGTAGCTCTCGGGGTGTACATTCCGAATTGAGGCATGTCCCAAGCATCTGTGGCGTCATCGATGACGTCATCAGTAGGAGTATTAGCGAAAGTGAGCCTTTTGGGGCAGTGCAGGAAGGTATTTGGTGTAGAGATGGACCAACCGCGTTGCGAATGCGTCGTGTGGGGTGTCATGTTGTAGCTCTCGGAGTATACACCCTGATTTCAGGGATATTTATAGCATCTGTGACGTCATTGGTGACGTCATTAGTACAAGTTGTAGCGAAAGTGGGCATTTTTAGCAGTGAAGGATGTTATTTGGTGTAGAGATGGACCATCCGCTGTCCAAATGGACCGTGTGAGGTGTCATCTTGTAGCAACGCCCACCAACACCATTCTTAATGCTTCTACGCCCTGGTGAAATAGCTCAGAAGCTCTGATATTCCATGGAATTGTCACTAATTCTTCGAAATGCAGTGATGCCCGTCAACGCCCGTCGTTACACCTTAACACTCTAACATAACGCCATGATATAGACCAGAGAGAGAACAACAACAGCAATTAACAACAACAAGGATGACACATGAGAGAACAACAACAACAAGAAGTTTTTCATATAGTTTATTCTCCCCAATGTTACATCATACCCACGCTGGGGGAGCCGCGTTGGGTATATTTACAATTCAAGAAGATTCTTGTCCAATCAGAGACCATCATTTGCATGTTTCATATTCGTTCGTGTCCATTAGATGTATTCTTGTCCAATCAGAAGTCTCCATTTCAGAAAGTTCCATCTTCGGCCATGTTCGCTCTGAACCGTTTATTCTAATCATCGTCGGGCAGCCCAGGATATCGTTGACGCAACATATCCTCCGATAGTTGTTTGCGCATTCTGAGTATCTATCAGTGCATGGGTGAATACTTTCATCCGATGTGGGGTGGTGGTCAGTTTAACCACGAAGAACGTAACATTGGTCATTATCTCCACTATCCACTTGGTGTTGGGGCGCTGTTCATAGGCCCATTCCAAGGGATCCACAGTGCCCAGTTGGGCCAGCATCATCTCTAGCGACGCCCGATTGGTGATTGTGAAAGGATGGTCGTACACTGGGTTGATGGCACTGGAACAGAAATAGCGCAATTCACCCGTCATCTTATGGCATAAGATGTACGCAAATGCTACATTTAATATGAAGGACGTAGGTTGGTCATTGAACATGGCTTCCACGTAGCTGCGTAGACGGGCGAGGTCGGTCAGTCGGAAATTGTACAAGTCCAATATAGGGCGATGACGGTGGAAACAGTGTCGGATCATGGACCAATGGCGTCGATACATCTCACTCACTGGATGATCTTCGGATAAGAGATATGATCTCCTTCCAGAAAATGTTCGTTGTTGTCAGGCGTATGACTGGGAACAGTAATGCTAGGGACCGGCTGGATATCTAGGCTCTTCTGAACTGTGGGTATAGGCGGGCTCTCCGTGATCGCATCACCAGTGTTCCCGGGTTCATCTTCAGTGAGTCTGTCCCTCCTGGGTGCCTCTTTAGCGGAAAGTTGTCCCTCATGCCGTGGTGACGGACCATGAATCAAACGCTCATGCCGTTTTAACTGACTGGGTCGTTTTGAAGAGTTGACCACATTCTTCGCATGGACGCTTGGGTGGCCCATGAATTGAACGTTCATGGCGCTGTAAATGATCTGGGCGCTGAAACGACAGTGTACATATCGTACAGCTATACCGGGCGGTTCCGTCGTGCTTGGTAGCCTCATGGCGGCGCAAGTCGTGCAGACGAGTGAATGATTTCGAGCACGTAGTACAAGTGAACATCTTAGTGGTTGGCAGAGTGTCTGATGAAACGGCCAGGCCGTTTCCCTTTTATAGCAAGCTAGCTGGTGATCTATTTTCAGCACAATCAGTTCAACTTGGACGTCAGCGACAAGAACCCGGATGTAGGCGCGGACGTCAGCGACAAGAACCCGGATGTAGGCGCGGACGTCAAGGACCCGGAAGTTAGAGGGGAGGTGACCGGCCTATCGACCAATCAGAAGCCATCATTTCAGAAAGTTCAATCTTCGTTCAGTGTAACCTAAACGTCTTCGGGCAATCCATGATACTGAAGCTCGAAGCTCTTACTTCTCTCATTAAACACTGAGATCAATCTCCATCGGCTTTTCAATCCGCGACGAATCGACCTCCATGGGTTCTTCTATTCTCAGATGCATTCCGATAGAAACTGAAAAATCCGGTATCGAGAGTGGCGAGCGTGATCCGTATATGACATTTCGGTGACGACTCAATTGACTGGGATGCTTAAAGGCTATATCACAATCCGCACATGTATGCATGGGTACTTCGTGGCATGCACATGTGTGACAACGCAAACTGTCCAGGCGATGAAAGCGCTTCGAGCAAGTTGTGCAAGAGAACAAATCGGCTGTGGATCTGGAAATGATGAATGCCGTAAAACTTTCGGCTCTTATAGACCAGCATAGGAGTACCCGGATGTTCTACAGTCAGGGATGTACAAGAACCCGGATGTACCCGGATGTAAAAGTCCAGGATGTAAAAGTGCCCGGATGTTCACGAATGTACTACCATCCCGGACTTCTATCAGGCCCAGGTCCAGATCAAGGGATGGATACAGACTGAGGCTAATGGTGTACAAACGACCGTATATGACCACTCACTCACTCACTCACTCACCGTCGTTAGTGCGTGCATGCGTTAAGACGGGCGTTGGGGACGCCTCACGGGCGTTTTGCACGCCTCATGGGCGTTTTGCACGCCTCACTCACTCACTCACTCACACACTCACTCACTTTGACCCCTGCGCGCAATTTTTATCCGGTATTGTTAGCGCGCGCAGGGGTCAAAGGTCAGTTCCGGTCACGTGAACGGAAGCGGAAGTGACGTCACAGAGGTCGTATGCAAATGTCACTTCCGAGATCTGAGCTCCACAGGCTTTGAGCTCCAAGAGCTCCGATCCAAGAGCTCTGCAACACGGGAGTTTCCACCACCACCACCGGGCGTTGACGCCCGTCAACGCCCGGCGGTGGCGGTGGTGGTGGTGTGTTGCGCGCAGGGGTCAAAGGTCAGTTCCGGTCACGTGAACGGAAGCGGAAGTGACCTCACAGAGGTCGTATGCAAATGTCACTTCCGAGATCTGAGCTCCACAGGCTTTGAGCTCCAAGAGCTCCGATCCAAGAGCTCTGCCACACGGGAGTTCCAACCACAACCGGACGTTGACGCCCGTCAACGCCCGGTGGTGGCGGTGGTGGTGGTGGTGGTGGTGGTGTGTGTGTGTGTGTGCGTGTGTTATAGTGTGTGGTGGTGGTGTCTGTACATATAAGAATGAACATGTGTCCCTCATCAGTCCTTATGTATTGGTCGACATTGCGCGCAGGGGTCAAATGTCAGTACCGGTCACGTGAACGGAAGCGGAAGTGACCTCACAGAGGTCACATGCAAATGTCACTTCCGAGCTCTGAGCTCCACACGCACACCCGCACACATACACACACATGCATACACACACACACACACACCCACACACACAGAGACACATACATACAGACGCAGACACACAGACAAACACACGCATACACGCACATGCACGCACACGCACACACAATATGACTGACTATTCACATGCAGGACACGAGAGCTTCTGGACCTGGGCCTGATAGAAGTCTGGGATGGTAGTACATTCGTGAACATCCGGGCACTTGTACATCTCCGGGTACTTGTCCGGGTTCTTGTACATCCCTGACTGTAGAACATCCGGGTACTCCTATGTTGGCCTATAAGAGCCGAAAGTTTTACGGCATTCATCATTTCCAGATCCACAGCCGATATGTTCTCTTGCACAACTTGCTCGAAGCGATTTTATCGCCTGGACAGTTTGCGTTGTCACACACGTGCATGCCACGAAGTACCCATGCATACATGTGCGGATTGTGATATAGCCTTTAAGCATCCCAGTCAATTGAGTCGTCACCGAAATGTCATATACGGATCACGCTCGCCACTCTCGAGACCGGATATTTCAGTTTCTATCGGAATGCATATGAGAATAGAAGAACCCATGGAGGTCGGTTCGCCGTGGATTGAAGAGCCGATGGAGATTGATCTCAGTGTTTAATGAGAGAAGTAAGAGCTTCGAGCTTCAATATCATGGATTGCCCGAAGACGTTTAGGTTACACTGAACGAAGATTGAACTTTCTGAAATGATGGCTTCTGATTGGTCGATAGGCCGGTCACCTCCCCTCTAACTTCCGGGTTCTTGACGTCCGCGCCTACATCCGGGTTCTTGTCGCTGACGTCCGCCCCTACATCCGGGTTCTTGTCGCTGACGTCCAAGTTGAACTGATTGTGCTAAAAATAGATCACCAGCTAGCTTGCTATAAAAGGGAAGCGGCCTGGCCGTTTCATCAGACACTCTGTCAACCACCAAGATGTTCACTTGTACTACGTGCTCGAAATCATTCACTCGTCTGCACGACTTGCGCCGCCATGAGGCTACCAAGCACGACGGAACCGCCCGGTATAGCTGTACGATATGTACACTGTCGTTTCAGCGCCCGGATCATTTACAGCGCCATGAACATTCAATTCATGGGCCACCCAAGCGTCCATGCGAAGAATGTGGTCAACTCTTCAAACGACCCAGTCAGTTAAAACGGCATGAGCGTTTGATTCATGATCCGTCACCACGGCATGAGGGACAACTTTCCACTAAAGAGGCACCCAGGAGGGACAGACTCACTGAAGATGAACCCGGGGAGATGAATGCCACTGGTGATGCGATCACGGAGAGCCCGCCTATACCCACAGTTCAGAAGAGCCTAGATATCCAGCCGGTCCCTAGCATTACTGTTCCCAGTCATACGCCTGACAACAACGAACATTTTCTGGAAGATGCAGTGGATGTTCCCAGCGATCTCTTACCCGAAGATCATCCAGTGAGTGAGATGTATCGACGCCATTGGTCCATGATCCGACACTGTTTCCACCGTCATCGCCCTATATTGGACTTGTACAATTTCCGACTGACCGACCTCGCCCGTCTACGCAGCTACGTGGAAGCCATCTTCAATGACCAACCTACGTCCTTCACATTAAATGTAGCATTTGGGTACATCTTATGCCATAAGATGACGGGTGAATTGCGCTATTTCTATTCCAGTGCCATCAACCCAGTGTACGACCATCCTTTCACAATCACCAATCGGGCGTCGCTAGAGACGATGCTGGCCCAACTGGACACTGTGGATCCCTTGGAATGGGCCTATGAACAGCGCCCCAACACCAAGTGGATAGTGGAGATAATGACCAATGTTACGTTCTTCGTGGTTAAACTGACCACCACCCCCATCGGATGAAAGTATTCACCCATGCACTGATAGATACTCAGAATGCGCAAACAACTATCTGAGGATATGTTGCCTCAACGGTATCCTGACCTGCCCGACGATGATTAGAATAAACGGTTCAGAGCGAACATGGCCGAAGATGGAACTTTCTGAATTGGAGACTTCTGATTGGACAAGAATACATCTAACGGACAGGAACGAATATGAAACATGCAAATGGTGGCCTCTGATTGGACAAGAATCTTCTTGAATTGTAAATATACCCAACGCGGCTCCCCCAGCGTGGGTGTGATGTAACATTGGGGAGAATAAACTATATGAAAAAAACTTCTTGTTGTTGTTGTTCTCTCATGTGTCATCCTTGTTGTTGTTGCTGTTGTTGTTCTCTCTCCGGTCTATATCATGGCGTTATGTTAGAGTGTTAAGGTGTAACGACGGGCGTTGACGGGCGTCACTGCATTTCGAAGAATTAGTGACAATTCCATGGAATATCAGAGCTTCTGAGCTATTTCACCAGGGCGTTGAAGCATTAAGAATGGCGTTGGTGGGCGTTGCTACAAGATGACACCTCACACGACGCATTCGCACCGCGGATGGTCCATCTCTACACCAAGTAACATCCTTCACTGCTAAAAAATGCCCACTTTCGCTACTACTCGTACTGATGACGTCACCAATGACGTCACAGATGCTGTGGATATCCCTCAAATTGGGGTCTACACCCCGAGAGCTACAGCATGACACCTCTCGTGACGCATTCGCACCGCGGATGGCCCATCTCTACACCAAATAACATCCTTCACTGCCCCAAAAGCCTCACTTTCGCTACTACTCGTACTGATGACGTCACCAATGACGTCACAGATGCTGTGGACAGCCCTCAAATCGGGGTCTGCACCCCGAGAACTACAAGATGACACCCCACACGACGCATTCGGGCTGAGAATGGAGCATCTCTACCCCAAATACCTTCTTTCACTGCCCCAAAATGCACACTTTCGCTACTACTCGTACTGATGACGTCATCGATGACGTCACAGATGCTGTGAACAGCCCCAAATCGGGGTCTACATCCCGAGAGCTACAAAAGGACACCTCCCAGGACGCATTCGGACCAAGGATGGTCCATCTCGACACCAAACTCACCTCCACACACCCCCAAAATGGCCACTTTACTTACTACACCCAACTGCGCATGCGCAGATTGACGCGACTTGCATTTAAAAACACGCCATTCTGACTCTACCCCACACAGGCTTCACTTTGACACCTTCCACGACCCATTCGAACCGTGAATAGCCCATCTCTACCCCAAACACACACCCACATACCCCCAAAAATGCCTGCTTTCTCTATTACGGCCAGGCTGCGCATGCGCAGATTGACGCGACTTGCATTTAAAAACACGCCATTCTGACTCTATCCCACACAAGCTTCACATTGATACCTCACACGACCCATTCGAACCGTGAATAGCCCATCTCTACCCCAAACACACACCCACATACCCCCCAAAATGCCTGCTTTCTCTACTACGGCCAGGCTGCGCATGCGCAGACTATTGAACACGGACGAACCATTAGTGTAGTCAAGTGCTCCTGCATGAGAGCTTCAAAATAAGACCCATTAGTGGCCCACCTAGACCCCAACACGTCCACCCAGTATGGATTTATACATACATTGGGCTTATACTCCAGTAGGCTATATGGATCTATATTCAAGATTCAAGATTTTATTGTACGAAACACCCATCAGGGTAGAGTACAAACATGTGAACAATAAACAAACAACAAAAAGAATTAGCATTAGATCTACATGAATGTGGCGGGTTCAATTTCTGTCAACTCTCAGGCTCTCGGAAAACCAAAAATGTATTGTTTTACATATTATAGGAGTTAACTCGTCATCTTCAAGAGACATGATAAATATAAACCTGTCAGTATCTGTCAAATTCATGAAATGAGGGTATTTGTGTTCCATATGCTGTATTAGTAATACCCTTTCTGCATTATGTCTATTACATTTCAACACAAAATGTATCTCATCTTCCACAGTATTACAACTATTACATAGACGTTGATGAGCTGGAGTTGGAGGTCGAGTATGTCTTCCAGTCTCAATTTTAAGCTTGTGATTACTGAGTCTAAGCTTGGTAAAGGACTTGCGATATGCTGAATTTTTCCATAAAGCCAAATACGGTTCAAATCTCACTTCTGTTTTGAATAGCCGAAATGATCTCATTTTATTAGATCCTAGTTTAGACTGATTGTCCTGTAGTGAAGCCCTAAACTGATTCTGGAATAATACTTCAAGAGATGATTTAATCTGACGACAATCTGTATTGTCTAGGGTCACACTAAGCCTGTTGGATAAATAAGAAGTCAATTTATACAACCATCCAACTCCTCTCTTACAAAGTTGTTTTTGCTCTTGGAGAGCATGAAATGTAAGTCTATCTGGTAGAGCTGCAATATAATGATAAAAATTGACTGACCGTAGTATTACATCGTATTGCAATGGAAATATACCAACTATATGAGCCTACCCAGGCCTCGGTGACTTTTTCCAAAAATTTCACCGATTCGCTCCGGGACACTTCCTATCATGTTTGTCTTGTCGAGACTAAGAAAACAAATCCAAACAACCACACCGCAAATGTCGAGAAGTAGGGTTCCCAGTGGGACAAACATTGGTCCTATACCCCCATAACCCGTATATGGGACTATATGGGTCTATATGGGCTGTATGGTACTTTTTCAAAAATTTCACCGATTCGCTCCGCGACACTTCCTATCATGTTTGTCTTGACGAGACTAAGAAAACAAATCCAAACAACCATACCGCAAATGTCTAGAAGTAGGTTTCCCAGTGGGACAAACATTGGTCCTATACCCCTAGTATGGGACTATATGGGTCTCCCTGAACTTTTTCCAAAAATTTCAACGATTCGCTCCGCGACACTTCCTATCATGTTTGTCTTGACGAGACTAAGAAAACGAGACCCCACAACCTATACCGCAAATGTCGAGAAGTAGGTTTCCCAGGATGGTCCTATACCCCCCATACCCCATATAGGCATTTTCCCGTAATTTAGGATAAAGTCCGTGTTCCGTATTTTTTCAGGAAATTTTTTACATACACCCACCCTGGAACTAGGGGGAGATAACTCTATTGATAGGCAAGCCCCGTTAAGCCTGGCGACCTATATACCCCCCACACCCCATACAGGCATTTTCCCGGATTTTTCGATAAAGTCCGTATTCCGCTGTTTTTCTGGAGAAAGTTTTACATGCACCCACCCCATTGAGTTGATGCCCCTTCACATAGGCTTCACATTGATACCTCATACAACTCCATCGGCCCATTATGGGCTCCCCTAGATCCCAAAACGTCTATTTCCATACCCTTTTCCCACAATTCCCCGTCTGCGCATGCGTAGAATGGTGACAACGTCCGAGCCGCTAGTCCAGTCAGATGCCCCTTCACGAATGCTTCACTTTGATACCTCATATGACTCCATTGGACCATTAGTGGCTCCCCTAGCGCCAAAACGTCTATTTTCATACCCTTTGGCCACCGCGCATGCGCAGAATGCCGATATTTCAACCCCACCCCCAGCCCATCAGATGCCCCTTCACGAATGCTTCACTTTGATACCTCACTCGACCCCATTGGACCATTAGTAACTCCCCTAGCTCCAAAATGTCTATTTTCATACCCTTTGGCCACCGCGCATGCGCAGAATGCCGATATTTCAACCCCATACCCAGCCCATCAGATGCCCCTTCACGAATGCTTCACTTTGATACCTCACTCGACCCCATTGGACCATTAGTGGCTCCCCTAGCTCCAAAACGTCTATTTTCATACCCTTTGGCCACCGTGCATGCGCAGAATGCCGATATTTCAACCCCACACCCATCCCATCAGATGCCCCTTCACGAATGCTTCACTTTAATACCTCATTCGACCCAATCGGTCCACTAGGGACCCACCTAGGTCACAAAACGTCTATTTTGGTATTCCCCGTATAGGCCAGTGGGCCAGTATGGGCCATATAGTAGACATATATATGCTATTTTCAACCTTGGTTTGTATCATATGACTCATGGCCTAATGGATAACGTGTCTGCCTCTAGATAAAGCGACCCGGGTTCAATTCCCAGTAGGACCCTTTACCTTCTGCCACTGTATGAAGAAACCGAGGGTTCCCCACTTGTCATTTAACATGGGCAAATAGATGGGGATATTGTCGGGGACTCTGTACAGGCCATTGATGCTTCGGAAGGGCAGATAAAGGCTATCTATTGTCCCGGAGAGGGCCGGACATTGCCGGAGATGACATCGGACGTGCCGCCATCTTGAACCAGAAGGCAGACGCCGCCATCTTGGATATGTCCCATAATGCACCGGGTCAAAATACTCGCTTCTGATTGGACGAGAGCTCTGTGACGTCATCGATAACGTCATCCCATTTGCATAAATCCTAAGGAATTTGCACTTACTATACTACTTGCCATTCAAGTTGAGGAAGAAAATTTATAACACAATTTATAAGTTTAATCAATAATAGCTGGTCACCTCACCATAGATTTCATTCAAGATGAGAAGTATTTATACTGGTAACACATAAGTTGAGTCAATATAAACCTGCTACCATGTATACACAACTCCACAGTATTGCTCTAACCACATACATGCAAGGGTTCATAGAAGTTTTTTTTTTTTTTTAAGGTTATTTTTCTTCCATGAATCCCAGTATACATGCCATTCAAGATGAGGAGTTTGTAACAGATAAAGCACACACTCAGGGGTTCATAAAGTTTGTTTTTTTTGTTTTTTTTCCACAAATCCCTGCATATATGGTGCCCAAGACAAGGAAGTCTTATTTGTAACACTAAGGTGAACTAATATCAATTGATCACCTCACCATAGATATTCATTCAAGATGAGGAATGTATGAAGCACGTAATTTGAACCAATATAAACTATCATAGATCCACAAGTAAGTTAACATCACAGTATTACGTCAAATGTGCACACACACACACATTCAGGGGTTCAAAGAATTTTTTTTTCAGTGAATCCCTGTATACACACCATTCAAGATGAGGAAGACTAGAGTGTTGGTAACATGTCTTTTACATCAATCGCAGTCCTGGGACAGTAGGGTACACTCCCTACATCAGTTGAATGTGTTCAATGTTAAAATGTTTAAGACTTGTTAGTGTTTATCCCACGACACCAGTTGGTGGGATGGAGTTAAAACCCATATTGTTAGCTAGGTGAGAAAAGTAGTATTGGTTTAGGGGGTGGAACCATGAGAATGAATTCATCATTGTGTTAGGTAAGTTCGAAATGTTCATCGGGAGCTGGTAGAGTCCATTCCATGTCCATTCGGTCCCAGGATGCTAGAGTTGTGCCCCCCGATGTAATTATCACATGCGTGAACCAGTTGCTCTCGTGTTTCCAGCTGTAAGCAGCTATCCAAAACTCAAGTTTGGTTAGCATAACAGCAATTTGCAGCCGTAGGCCTACCCAAACTACGAGGGGATCTGTGACAATGATTTCAGTTTTTTTTTAGAGATTTTATGGAAATTGCAAGGAGATAATGGATATCCTGTGAGTATACCATGATACTTGCCTATTTATTTTAGATCAGAAAGTGAACGTTATCACGTTGGTGTAGAGTGACCTTGACATGTGATAATAATATTGTTTGTGCTTTTGACTGTTCTAATTGTATTGCCTTTGGCCTGTATGGCATAGCTGTGCAAATAAATCTGAATCTGAATCTGAATCTGTGAAATGTGCTTGACCACGTGGTGTTCAAAGTTCATGCTCGCTGCAACAAACCTGCTTGTTTTGACGACGTTGGTCGGGAGTGCTCTTTTCGGAAATTAAAGACACAGTCTATCATGGATAAAATCAGGTACAGTCAAGTACCCATTTCACTCGAAAACAACTGAATTTTTCGAAACTGTATCATTCGTTTCTCTGGAAGGGAATTTTATGGGTCCAAATTGCGCCAAGTTGCCGTTCAAAGTGTTTTTCTCGCAAATTTTGCCATCAAAAAACCGTTTATTTCGTTAATATTCTATCTACAAACTTCAATCAAACGGATGTCATGAATATGGGATATGTTGTTTATAAATTCAGTCATTATACATGTCTGTCATACAGAACAGCGACGGTGCCCAGCGATATTTTCAATCTATAAAATCCGTCGTGTTCAAACTTTCACAACCCTGTTATGTTCTGTATGTATATGTATACACCATGTTTGTTTGTTTCTTGTAATAGTGCAATAAAGTATCATATGTAATCCTATGTAACCCTATGTATCAGTGAATAGTTTTTGATCGTATTGTTTTTATGTATTGCTTGCACTTTTTATATGTCCTGTGTGTATTGTTTTTTATGTATTGCTTGTATATCTTATATGTCCAGTATGTTCGCTTTTATGTGGTGCCTTTAGCCTTCGGGCAAAAACGAGCAATAAAGTATCTATCTATCTATCTTGAATGCGCGCTGCAACAAACCTGCGTCACACTGTCGTTTTCGAAATGTGGTGCCAGTTTTCGATTGAAAAGCCGGCTCGGTCCGTGATTCACAGCTATTTGTGCAAATTTATACAACTCGATTTTATTGATTTACAGCGTAAAATCCAACGTTTTTGTGGGGGGTTTTCGAAAATTTCAGTCAAATGCGGATATTTTCTTTAAAATGCAGTTTAAAAATTTGCACATTCGGTTTCAGTCTACTGATTCTAATTAGAACAACATTTCATGTCTGCCTGTAAGTTCGGGCAGCCGGGTTTTGTGATATATTTCATGTCCGATTTCGCGAAAATCACAAAAATCCATGTGCCATCGTGGCGAGCGCTGTTTTCGCCTCGACCTTCCGAGATTAAATCGTCCATTCCACAATCAATAACCCTTACATTTTCACTAAACTTCGCACATAAAAAACCCCCGAAAGAATAAGCTTTATATTGATATAATTATTGCGTGCTTTTTATATCACGAACACTGCAAACTTCGCCTTTGTATTGCACTGACTGTGTGAAATGTCGCCATTCGCGGCAGTAGGTAAAAGCTAAATTGAACCATATTGACCTACTTAATGACGTCACATTGTGGAGGATTGAGGAGGAAGTTGATCACGTGATCAAGGCATGTCTAGATGGTGGGATGGGTTCAAAATGGCGGCTGATGTGGGATGGGTTCAAAATGGCGGCTGATGTGGGATGGGTTCAAAATGGCGGCTGATGTGGGATGGGTTCAAAATGGCGGCTGATGTGGGATGGGTTCAAAATGGCGGCTGATGTGGGATGGGTTCAAAATGGCGGCTGATGTGGGATGGGTTCAAAATGGCGGCTGATGTGGGATGGGTTCAAAATGGCGGCTGATGTGGGATGGGTTCAAAATGGCGGCTGATGTGGGATGGGTTCAAAATGGCGGCTGATGTGGGATGGGTTCAAAATGGCGGCTGATGTGGGATGGGTTCAAAATGGCGGATTGTAGAAAAACGTATAAAAGGAGGCGATTTTTAGGGGTGGGTTGTATTCATTGCACTACTTGCCTGACCTACCTGACCTGACCAGCCTGCCTGCCTGCCTCTAGCCTGCCTGCCTGCTTCACCTCTAGCCTGCCTGCCTACCAGCTTGTATGATACGTGGAGAGAAAGCATGAGACGTGGAGACGATTTTCCATTGGACCCAGCAGCACCTCCGGTTGAAGTCTTGCCTGAAGACGAGCGAGTCAGGGACATTTATCAACGTCACTGGGCTACCATACGGCATTGTTTTCACCGTGACCGTCGTCTATTGGACTTGTATAACTATCGACTGCAGGACCTCACGTATTTGTCTACCTATGCCGAGAACATTTTCACAGATCAGGTGACAGCGTTCAAGTTGAATATGACATTCGGGTACATTTTACGGCACAAGGAGACGGACCAGGTGCGGTATTATTATCCCAGCAATAATACCTATGTGTTTGATCAGCCGTTCACGGTGACGGATGCGATTTCTCTGGAGCCACTCATCGACCAATTGACTACGTTGGATCCATTGGAATGGGCCCGGTTGCAACGCCCCAATACCCAATGGCTTGTGGAAATGGTGACCAACGTCACATTTTTCGTCACGAAAATGAGAGATCATCCTATCGGTGCTCCTGTAGTACTACCCCCTTGGTTGCTTCATCGACACGGCCTGTATGCATTAACGGGAGGGGCAAATGGGCCCTACAAAGACCGGAAATGTCTGTTTCGGTGTTTGGCCGTGCATGTGGCCGAGTGTAACCCCCAGGCTTGTGACAGAGTGGCCAATGTCTATTGGGAACAGTATTTACAGCAGCAAGACTTGGATAAGCGGCACTTCCGTGGAGTTCCGTTCAAGAATTTGGATGACGTGGAAACACTGTTCAACATCAATATCTTTGTATACCGATTACGATGCGAGGAGGATACATTTGTGGCTGAATTGGTTCGTCGTTCAACAGAACGGTATGCTGCTACAATGAAAGTCAATGTGTTCGACGACAATGGCGTGAGTCATTTTTCGCTGATCTACAATATGAGCCAGTACGCCCAGTCTTACAGTTGTGCCCAATGCCATCGGGTGTTCAAAGAATCGTCCAAATTACATAGCCACGAGAAAATCTGTGACAACAGTGTCAAGCGAGTATATCCGGGTGGTGTGTATCATAATACGCCTACTATTTTCCAGGAACTGGCCGATGAGGGTCTCATCATGCCGGAGGCGGATCGTTATTTTCCCTACCGGGCGTGTTACGATTTTGAGGCCCTGTTGGAGCCCATGGACATGTTTTCAGCGAAAACGCAGTGGACGCAGCGCCATATTCCCCTGAGTGTCAGTATTTCCAGCAACGTACCTGGCTATGACGCTGCACCGGTGTGTTTCGTGTCCACGGGGGATTCCCATGAGTTGATCACCCGCATGATGGCGTATTTAGAAGAAGTCAGTGCGGCCAGTACAGAACTATTGGTGTCCAAGTTCCAGGACATACTGGACCAACTGGACGATCGGATTCCTATACCGGGTGTAGCGTTTAGTGACGATGAAGAGTCCGAGTCCGAGTCGGAGCCCGAGTCGCAGCCCCTGCAGTCGCAGGATGTGCCTTTACCAAAACCGTATGCGGAGAAATTGAAAGTGCGCTTCCTACAATATCTAGGCCAGTTACCGGTGCTAGGTTTCAACTCGGGGCGATATGACTTGAACATGGTGAAGGAATTTCTTTACCCCTACTTGGCCCAGGCGAATACCCTCAAGTCCGTCATCAAGAAGATCAATAATCATATGGCCCTGACTACCACATCACTCCATTTCCTGGATGTACGGAACGACTTAGCTCCTAATTATAGCTATGATCAGTGGGTGAAGGCGTATGACTGTGCACAAACCAAAGGGAGGTTCCCTTACACGTATATATCGACGCTCGACTGTTTGGGGGAAACACAGTTGCCACCCCGGGATGCGTTCTTTGATGATTTGAAGCAAGTGGAATGTCCCGAAGACACGTACCGGGAACTACAGCAGGTATGGAACGATCAACATATGCAGACCTTGCGAGATTTCCTGATATGGTATAATAACCTAGATGTGGTTCCTTTCCTGGAAGCGGCCGAGAAAATGGTTCAACTCTTTCGTCGTGAGATGCACGTCGATATCTTCAAGGAGTGCTTTAGTTTACCGGGTCTGGCGCTTCGCCATCTTTTTCAAGCGTGTCCTACGTACTTCTCGCTGATACAGCAAAAAGATGCAGACATGCATGATTGTCTAAAGCAGAACATTGTGGGCGGACCGAGTCTTATTTTTCACCGTTACCACGAGAAGGACGTCACTACTCTCCCCAGTGGAAAACCCTGTGCTAAGATCATCGGATTCGATGCCAATGCCTTGTACCTGTGGTCGCTGGCCCAACCTATGCCCAGTGGCCATTATACACGTTGGTTGGCGGAAGGTCGGCATTTTACACCGCAACGTAGCAAATCACGTTAATGCTCTGGGCTAGACCGACGGCAAACCGCAGTTCCAACCGTAGGTTTCCTTTCTTGAGCAAGGCCAGTTGATGATCGTGTTCCAAGGTGGGGGTGAGGTCGAAGGCGCAAACCGCAGTTCCAACCGTAGGTTTCCTTTCTTGAGCAAGGCCAGTTGATGATCGTGTTCCAAGGTGGGGGTGAGGTCGAAGGCGAACAACGTGTACCCGCGGTAAAAGTCTCGTCGAGTGATGGCATTTCCTTCGTCCTGGTTGTTTGTCCTGTGGCTGTAAACAGGTTCAGGTAGCTCCGCACATAGTTTTGGTTACCAAAATCCGGTTGTAATGGTCGGGCTGGAATTTGATGGCCAGCCACGTGCAGTGCCAAAAAGTTCAGGTTGAAATGTTGAAAGGCGAACGGATTCTCATCCCACGCTCCATTGAAAGCGGTGTTGGTCACACACGCTATGGTAACACGTTTAGGGTGATCCCCTAGAAATAAATTTTCACGATTGGCCATCATCGTACCGGTTGGCACAGAGAACACCTTGGTCTGTACGCGTCGGATGGGGTACAGGGCTGGTTTTTTCGATAAGGCTTCCATGTGACTCACCAACACCCCCTGTTGCAAATCCACCGTACGCACAAACAGGGCTGCATCTTCTAGGACGATCTTGTAATTGGGGGCCTCTCCAGCGGCCATCAAGGCGAACGCAGGTATGGAACGGATCAACTTGATCTTGATGGATACACCGTTCATCATGTAGCGGTCTTGCAGGAACAGATCGGCGTGCAGTCGTCCCATCATATCGACGGACCTGCTAGTGGCTGTCAAGTTTTTGCGCGCGGTGAATCCATTATTGGCAGCGAGCACGCTATTCATGGAGCCGGGTGTATCCTTGTAGTACAGCGAGGCTTGCAAGTGTGTTTTTTTGGCATCATTGCCGTACGACAACAGCGTCTCCATGTAGGCTCGGTACGGGTACGTATTGGTGGACGTACTGATGAGTTTATCGCTCAGACTCATATCCACCTGTTGAAACAAGGAGTGCAGCCAAAGATTCACCGGGCCTACTACCGCATCGGCCGCTAGGTCGGCCCCGGCTGCGTCCACTATTTTGGCTTTCACGTACAAGTAGGTGTGGGCTAAATCCAGGTAGGCCGTATCTTTGTTTTCAATGATAAATTCCACAGGTCCCGTCCCCGTCAGGCTAGCCAGGGGTCGATGTTCTACCCAACGTCCTTCGGCTACACTGGTCTGGGTGGGTGGAATAGTCCACAAATCCAATTCACTGTTGGTAGACGGACACGACTCAGAGTGAATGAATGGCATTATGCGAAGATGTCTCTCCTACTACTCTTCTTCTTCTTCTTCTTGGTCTTATTCCTCGGGGGTGTGCGTCGTCGGTGTGTTGGACGTCGAATGACTCTTCGCTGTGTCCGTGGTTGTCTATTAAGGGCTTTGGCGATCAAGACGCTGCCTGCTTCTTTAGCCCGTCGTTTCAAGGCTTGTCGGGGTGCTGTGCCTCCCATCACATCACCGGCCACGCGCAATCCACTGCGTACCGCTTGTTTCCCCACCGCTTTAACACCCCGTGTCGCCAAGGGTAAGAACGTTTTCACAATGCTGCCCAGTATGTTTCCCAATCCGTGACCTCGTTGCATGCGTGCACCGCTAAAGATGGGCAAGCCTCCTCCCGTTTGTTTCTTGTAGTAGTCGGCATAACTGGGCGTATGGCACTGGTAAGGCACGTACATTATACGAAGTGAGGAGAACGGGCTTGTCGGAAATGAAGTGTCAGCACCACTTTCCCTCGTTCGAATGCGACCGGGTGTCCCGTGTCATCTCTTATATCCACCATGATCGTGTTGATATCGGTATGTCGTACGGGCAGGTAGAGTATATGGTTGAAACTCTGGTTGACTTGATTGCCATACGTCTTGCTAATGGGGACCACCCGTAACAGAGGTGTGTTCACATCGCCCACAATATGGCTGTCCACTGCGTCCGAGTAGACGTAGAGTCCGTACATGCCTACTTTCATATCCATCACAACGTCACCGTTGTCAGTGGTGGGCCCCGTGTACACGCTGTAAGGCAGACCTAACATTTGCTGTAGTGTAGGACTGAGTTTCACAGCCACGTTAGGGCTCAGCAGGATACAGGACTTGTCGTTGTGTGGGTTGACAGCCAAGATCACGTGATTCTTGAAGGGGTAGGCTATCATGGGTTTTGAACTATTCGTGGCCTCCCGTAGAGACTTGTACTCCAACAAGGACAGCAGACCCTCTATGAACTTCTGGGGTGTATCGTATTGGCCTTCGGGGAGAATCAGTTTGGTTACTTTGCCTTCGTAGGTGACGTCGTACCATACTTCTTGGGCTCGTACGTTGTACCATGAGTAAGGGTACTGAATATCTACCAGTCCACATTCCCACCGACCCGGTAAATGTAACGGTTGTGGTAATTGAGTGACATACTTGGCCAAGGTGTTGTCAGGAAACACATCGAGTGAACTATTACTGGGCAACGTCAGGTAAAACATGACGACTGAGTTGTTCTGCCTTCTGCACCGGTTTTTTATAGGGGTGCCCCTTAGTAGGGTTCCCAGGCCTTGGGCGCCTTACCTCGGCGTTGTGATCGTCGCGGTGACTTAGATCTGGTACGTTCCCGTCGTCGTTGTGGTGTTTTGGGCGGTGACATGGGGGCCCAAGAAGAGGAGGGTGGTGGTAGTGGTGGTTGGTGTCGGGTCGATTGCTGCATAAAGGCCCAACGGTTAGGATTCCCTACCAATCCTTGAGGGGTGTGTGTGTCTTTTAATCCCTGAGCAAAGGCTTCCCAACCCGGTGGATTAGAGTGTTTGCGAGAACGTACCATATCGTTGATCAAATCGGTCATATGAGACCCCGGCACCACTTGGTTTCGAATCAGCAGTTTTCCTTCAGCGTTCCAACCCATATCGGAATTCTGTTTCACCCGGTCCAGCAATAAACGCGCCTTGGTCTTGAAGGCTTTAGGCACACTGGCCAACACTTCCTCTTCCAGCTCAGGTGAGGGTGGCGGGGGTGTGAGTGTGAGCGTTGTGGGTAGTTGTGGGCGTGGTGTACTACTACTACTACCCCCTCTATATTGATCCATAAACGTCTGGTACCGGTTCAGCGTATGATGGTAGAGTTGAATTTTCTCGTGATCGGGTAGTCGACGTTGGAGTATACTATTCATCTCTTCATCCAGAGACTGGAGTTGTTGCACTGTGGCAGGCACGGGATAGGGTGATTGCAAACTCTGTAACAGTCGAGGTTCGACCAGCATAATTTTGTTCGTATGTTCCATGTTTTTTAGCGTCCCAAGATGGAGCCTAGTAACGGTCCCAGTACAGTAGCGGCTAAGGGTGCGAGGAGTGCGCCGAGAAATCCACCTCGCTGTAACACCTGTTTCTTTTTCTTGACACTCCCCGTCTTCTTCACCAACGTTCGGAGACCCGCCTTGTGCCGTTTCAATTTCCCTTTCTGCAGAGGACTGAGCGGAACATTGCCTTTTAACACATTATGCGCCACTTCACACAAACACCGTACCAAGTCGGGATCCGCGCCGCGCACCAGGGCCCGGCCCACCTCCGGTGGCGCGCTGCGTAATACGCGGAGGGCCGGCGCGTGCTTGCGTATCCGTGCAGACATGATTGTGACAGCTAGAGTGGGTTGTCTTCTTCTTTTATTTGGGTGTGTACACCGTCTGCACCTCTCCGGGAAAAATGTGGGTGCGCAATCGAAGGGTGGAGGGGGTGTCTTGTTTCAAGTCGATGAGTAGATACCCGTGAGCTCGTTGGGTAGCATCTTCAAAGGCTTCTCGTACAAAGGCCGTGTTTTTAGGGTACATCTGTTGGGCCAGGTGTGTAATTTGGGAAGCGTCTCTGGGGTTTTTGAATAACACCACATACTGAGCATTCAAACTAATGTTCCTGTGCTCTTTGTGCTTACTGAAGAGATTCTGCACGATGTAGATGATGCTCAACCGACGATGATGGCTTCCTTTGGTAAAGAGACGGGTGATTCGACTGTCCGTTTCCGTCATGAGATCGTCCACCACGACCAACGTGTCTTCTGGGATGTCGTCAGGGGGTAAGCCTTCCACTAAGGTGAGTCCCGGGAGACGTGCCAGTTCCTCGTACGCGGGTTGCCAAGCTCCATAACACCACAGGATGCGAGCTACGGGCGGTGAAATGAGAGCTGACCCGTGTTGGATGAGACGTTGAACGAAGTGTGTTTTTCCCGACCCTGTCGGTCCAGCGATGAGACACGTGAAAGGATGCTGCCACCGAGGATCCATAGTTTTTTTTTTATTGGGTGATTTACGCTGGGCGTTCAGAGGCCCACCACCGTTGTCGTGGATCCCACCGGGGATCGTAGTCGAACGGGTACCGTTGCCGTGGTAAACGTGATTCGTCCACTCTAAATGTTTTTAGCGTCGTAGGAGTCGTAGTGATGGGCTGGAAGGTTCGTCGCTTCTCAGGGTAGACGGAGGTGACGGGTGATCACGTGGAGTCGTAGTAGTACGGAGCGTCGTAGTAGTAGTACGAGGCGTCGTAGTAGTAGTAGTAGTACGGGACGTCGTAGGCGTGGGTGGATGGATGTGGCGGTGAGGTGACGTGGTGGATGGAGTAGACCGCGTGGTAGGCGTGGGTGTCTGGGTTGATACGTGGCGGTACCTTGACGTCTTGGATGGCGTAGGCAGCGTCGTAGTGGTGGTGGTGGTGGTGGTGGATGATTGAGGTGGAATTGTTGGACGAAGGGTGTTGAAACAGGATATCACGTACGCCAAATCGTAGAACACGCCTCCAAATAAGGTACCCAGAAGCACTACTAGACACACTACAGTACCGACTTGTGCTTTTCGAGTCCGTAACAGTAAGGGTAGATGTGCACTATCCATGGTACAACCCTACACTGAAGGATGGAGGTGATAGGGGTTAGAATTTATAGGCGTTTCATGTCACGGCCTGACACCCAGGAATTAAACGAACAGGGCCAACCTTGCCATTTGACGAAATGATAGGGGATGCCACGTCGACGTTCCGTTTTCAAAATCTTTTCCACCGTGTAGTAGTCTTTCGGTGTTTTCACTATGGGTTGTAATTCCGCCTCGTAAAACGTGCCTTGCAGTGTTTCTCCTTGTAGATCTTTCAGTTGATAGACGTGTGGCTGTCGAGGTTTATGGCGAACGATGACAAAGTGCTCGTCACTCCAGTTGGGCAAGTAACTTTTCTCAAATTGTCCTTTCACTTTACTGATCCGTACCACATCTCCGCGTTTGTAACGGGGTGACGTGAGTGGTGGTGGTGGTGGACTGGGTGAGTACAGCGTACCACGCACTTGATGTTCGTTGCGTTCTGTCACATCGACGGGAGCTCGCTGGATACTGCGATGATAGGCTCGATTGTACCCTTGGACCAGTTGAGGTAGTACATCGATGTACCGTCGGGTGTTTTGGGCAGTAAAGTACTTGTACATTCGTCCTTTGAAGGTGCGATTGAATCGTTCCACCACAGAGGCTTTGGTCTCGTTGTACGTATGGAAGAAAAATACCTTCTGTTTCTTAAGAAAGGCTTGAAAGGGTCGGTTGAGAAATTCTGTGCCTTCATCCGTTTGCAAATAGAAGGGTTTGCGCCCCGTCTTGAAAATCTGCTGGAACGCTCGTACTAGATTCTCTCCTGTTTTGGTGCGAATGGGTAGTACCCATGCATACTTGGATAAAATATCGATACAGGTCAACATGTACCGATGTCCATCATTGTGAGGTGCAAATCGACTCATATCCACTAAATCAGCCTGCCATTGTGCGTCTATGCCTCCTACGATGACTCGGTTACGGCGAAAATGGCGTCGGGCTGCTCGATGTAAACTATAAGTGTCTTGGGTTTTTAACCAGTCTCGAACTTCAGTTCGACTGATGCCTTGGGAATGGGCAGCTCGAGCGAGCGCTCCCACAGCGCTATACGCGGCTGGACTGGTAGGGTTGTAATACAAATCGGTTAACACCTTGTTCACTGTAGATGCTGACCCCTTTTTTCCCTTTCGGGCCCCCCTCATCACTGTCTTCCTACCCCTCATCGGGGTGCCCCTGGGTCCCCGTCGGGGTGTGGTGTGTTCGCTTCATCAGGTGACACTGACACTCTAGCCTCTGTGCACCCTATAGATATAGTACTTTTCTGTTCCCCG
>JAVTVY010044090.1:0-20181 GCA_036873755.1 Hanleya hanleyi | reverse complement strand
CAGTCCATGTCCTCGTTGCATGCGTGCACCGCTAAAGACCGGAAAGCCACCCCCGGCCTGTTGGGCATAATAGTCGGTATAGCTGCGTGCATCGCACTCGTAAGGTACTTTCATTATGCAAAGTGGGGAGCACGTGCTTGTCGAAAATGAAGTGTCAGCACCACTTTTCCTCGTTCGAATGCCACCGCTCGTCCCGTGTCATCTCTTATATCCACCGTGATCGTGTTGATGTCGGCATGTCGTACGGGCAGGTACATGATATGGTTGAAACTGTGGGTGACTTGATCGCCATACGTCTTTTTAATGGGGACCACCCGTAACAGAGGTGTGTTGATATCGCCCACGATGTGGTTGTCCACCACGTCCGAGTAGACGTAGAGTCCGTACATACCCGACTTCATATCCATCGGCATCTCGCCATGGTGCTGGTTGGGACCAGCGAACGTCTGTAGATCGAAACCCAGCATTTGCTGTAGTGTAGGACTGAGTTTCACATTCACGGTATCGGTGACGGTAAGCTGTGCCTTGTCGTTGTGTACGTTGACATCGAAGAACACGTTTCTCTTGAAGCGCAAGGCTATCAGGCGTGTTGCACTATCCGTCACCCCCCGTAGCGCCTTATCATGCATCAGTCTTGACAGCCCACCCATGAACTCTTTGGGGTATCGTATTGGCCTTCGGGCAGGGTGAGTCGGGTGTTTTTGCCTTCGTAGGTCACCTCGTACCACACTTCATTGGCTCGCACGTTGTACCACGAGTAAGGGTATTGAATCTCCACGAGGGCACATTCCCAGCGTCCAGGTAAATGTAACTGGGTGACGTACTTGGCCACGGTGTTGTCAGGAAACACATCCAGCGAACTGTTACTGGGTAGGGTCAGGTAAGACATGGCGACTGAGCTGTCCTGCTGCTGCTGTTGGTTTTAATAGGTCTTCCAGGCCTTGGGCGGTTGTGTGCGGCGTCGTGTTCGTCGCGGTGACTTGCTACGTGTCACGGCTCTGGAGATGTGGGGTGTCTTGATCAAGGGTGTTTTTTATAGGCGCGAAAAGAAAGTGCCCGTTGTGGTGGTGTTTTGGGGGGTGACTCCGGTTCCCATTCGACTTCCCAAGAAGGTAGTGGGCCACTCGGTGATTGCTGGGTTTGCTGCATAAAGGCCCAGCGGTGGGGGTTCCCCACCAATTCCTGTGGTACATGCATGTCTTTCAAGCCTTGAGCGAAGACCTTCCATCCTCGAGGATCGGTGTGCGATCTGCGTTGACGCATCAGATCATTCACTAAATCCGTCATGTGGGTGCCGGGGACCACCTGATTCTGTACCAGGAGTTCGCCTTTATCATTCCAAGTCATGTTAGGATTCTGTTTCATCCGTTGTAATACCAGGCCAGCTTGTTTCTTGAACGAGGCAGGTACACTCTTCAGCACTTCGTCTTCCACCCACTGTGGGGCTGTGGGGGCTACCTCACCCGGCTGTTGGAGCGGTGCTGAGGTCAGCGGTCTGTCACGTGGTGGTGGTGGTGGTGGTGGTGGTGGTGCTGTTGCTGGGGTAGACAGGGTTTTGTATTGGTCCATGAACGTCATGTACCGTTGAAGCGTCTCATTGTACCGTTGTACCTTCTCACTGTCGCTTAATCCCGGTCTCTCTAAGATCTGTTGCATCTCTCCATCGAGGCTGTTTATGGTCTTCACCGTAGGTGGGACAGGGTAGGGTGATTGGAGGTTTTGCAGGAACCGTGGTTCGACGAGGACCATTTTTTTCGTGTGGTTCATTGTCGGCCGAAGAGTCCACCCAATACTGGACCCAACACGGAAGCGGCCAACGGTGCTAAGATGGCCCCGAGAAAGCCGCCTTTCTGTAACACCTTTTTCTTTTGTGTTTGAGGGACCCGCTTGTGGACTAGGGTTCGGAGACCTGTCTTATGCTTGGCCAACTTGGTCTTCTGAGCCGGAGTCAGTGGTACGTTGCCTTTTAACAGGTTGTACCCGATCTCGCACAGACAGCGTACAAGGTCAGGGTCCGCACCGCGTACAATGGTTCGGACTAACTCGGGTGGGGCCGTCTTCAATACACGGAGCGTGGGAGCGTGCTTCCGTACTCGCGCAGACATCCTGTACAACTAATGCTAGAACCCACAACTCTGCCCTTTTTATCCACCTCACAGACAAAGTCAACCCTGCTGTGGTATTCATTCTTTTTCTTATTCCCCATCATCAAACACACAGACCCCAGCTGGAGGCGCCACTGTGGGTGTGTTTACATTATTTTTGCATGTACACGTGGTGGGTTTCTCCGGGAAAGATGCCGGTCCGTAGTCGAAGGTGGTCGGGGGTGGCTTGCTTGAGGTCGAAGAGCATATACCCGTGCTGAGGGGTTGTGGCATCTTTGAAGGCTTCCAACGCAAACGGTGTGCGGCCGGGATACATCTGTCTCGCCAGGTGCAGCAGTTGAGTGGTATCTCTCGGGTTTTTGAAGACCACCAGGTAGTGGGCATTTAAGCTGATATTCCGATGTTCTTTGTTTTTACTGAACAGATTCTGCACAATGTAGATGATGCTGAGCCGTCGATGATGGCTGCCTTTGGTAAAGAGTTGGGTGACCCGTGCATCCGTCTCCGCCATGAGATCATCCACAACCACCAAGGTGTCGGGTTCCAAATCGGCCAGGTTGGGTAGGCCTTCCACGAACGTGATGTGGGGCATTGCTGCATACGCTTCCTGCCATTCTCCGTAACACCACACGACTCTGGCAATGGGTGGAGTGATCATGCTGTCGGCGTGTTGAAGGAGCTTCCTGACGAAGTGCGTTTTGCCGGAGCTCGTCGGTCCTGCGATGACGCAGGTGAAGGGATGCTGCCACCGAGGGTCCATGGTTTGAGGTGTATCCGTTGTCGTGGTAACACGCTCTTGTAAATTTCGTACGAGTGAACTGGAGTGGTGGCGGGTACAACGTCGGTCGTCGTTGTCTGTTCACGTTCAGAGATGGTGCTGGGGGTGGGTACAACGTGGGTGGTCGTCGTCGTTGTCGGTTCACTGTGATGGATGAAATCCGGTAGGTGTTGAGACGTAGTGGATGTACTTGGTGTAGGTGTAGAGCTCGACGTGGCTTGTACACAGGGTGTGGTGGTGGTGGTGGTGGTGGTGGTGACTGGGCTCGATACGACTGGTGCTCTCTGTAGACCCGTTTCACTGATGGCTGGTGTTCTCAGTTGGTTAAGTAACGTACTGACATAGGCTACGTCGTAAAACACACCTCCGTACAACACACTCAGCAGGGTTAGCAATAGCACCCCAAAGACCACTTGCGCTTTGCGCGTTTTGCGAGACGCTGTCTTCGGAGGCAGCTGCTGTTGGTCCATAGCACTGGGGTCGGACGTGGAATGAAGGAGGACGGCAGTGGTGTCTGGTTTTATAGTCGTTTCACCTGGTTGGCAGCGACCCAGGAATTGAAGGAACTGGGCCAGCCTTGCCATTTTACGAAATGAAACAGTTTGCCACGTCGACGTTCCGTTTTCAAAATCTGCTCCACCGTGTAGTAGTCTTGCTGTGTTTTTACAACAGGCTGTAATTCCGTGTCGTAAAACGTCCCCAGCAACGTTTCGCCTTGGAGATCTTCCAGTTCATAGACTCGCCGCTGTCGGGGTAGGCGCCGTTTAATCAGGAAGTGCTCATCGCTCCAGTTGGGCAAGTAACTTTTCTCGAACTTGCCCTTGACTTTACTGATCCGTACAGGGTCGCCGACCTTGTACACCGCCTTCGTCGTTCGCTGCGATGGCCTGGGGTACAAGACACGCCGGACTTGGGCTTCATTGCGTTGGGTCACGGTAATGGGGGCTCTCTCTATACTTCGATGATAGGCTCGATTGTAACCCTTCACCAGTTTCGGGAGAACATCGATGTACCGCCTTGTATTCTTATAGGTGAAATATTTATACATGCGGCCTTTGAATGTCCTGTTGAACCTCTCCACCACGGAAGCCTTGGTCTCGTTGTACGTATGGAAGAAAACACCTTCTGTTTCTTGAGAAAGGCTTGGAACGGTCTGTTGAGGAATTCCGTGCCTTCGTCGGTTTGCAAATACAAAGGTTTGCGCCCGGTCTTGAAGATGTCTTTGAACGCCGCTATGAGATTTGCCCCCGTTTTCGTCCGGATGGGTACCACCCACGCATACTTGGATAGGATATCGATGCACGTCAAGATATACCGATTCTCATCGTTGTGTTTGGCAAAGGCGCTCATATCGACCAAATCCGCTTGCCACTGGGCATCTATTCCTCCCACGATGACCCGGTTCCGTAGAAAATGGCGACGGACAGATCGATGTAAGGTATAGGTGTCTTGTCTTCTTAACCAATCTCGGACTTGGGCACGTTGTACCCCCTGGGGTTTGGCCGCTCGATAGAGAGCCGACAATGCACTATAGGCTGCCGGACTGTCGGGACTGTAGTATAAGTTATCCAACACCTCCCAGCGCTTCATGGTGACAAAATGATGATGGACCCTGGCTCTATCGTTTATTTATAACGGGTATATCTTGGGCCTGAGTTTCTTTCTGATTTTCTTCGTGGACTTCCACAGTAGCCATGGTCAATGACCAGTCCAACTCGTCTGATGACCGCTTGATAAGCACTTCATCCACATCCACCACGGCATCTTCCAATGCAGACCATAGATCAGGGTGAAGGGTAAAATGTACTGTACCTTCATCTAGCCGAGCCAATTGAGCAAAGAAAGGGCCGCGTCGGATGTACACATCGTGACACAAGTGGATGAGGTCGCCGTCCAGTTCACCAGACAACACCTGTTTGAATTTGGTCCAGCCCTCCCGGGACAGACGAATGTGAGCCGGGCACGGTTGTGTAGGGTCCGTGTCTCCCACCACCTCCTCCATGATATCGACCTTATCCGCATACACGTGCAGGAAAACCTCGGGGGTCAAGCTGAAATACGCCAGTACTATATGCTCCGTCATGGTCAGTATGTGAATGGTACCAGATTTCACTGTCTCTCGTATTTATAGGGAGAACCCCGTGAGATCAAAGGATCAGGTGGTCATGTCATTGGGCTGACTGAGTGTAGCGGGGTAATCAATGGCATCGTCGTCGGGTTCATGTAGTTGTTCATGGGGTTCAGCCATTGGCCCCGCGGCTTCATCACGGATTTCTTCTTCTTCTTCATCGTTCTGGCCCGTCATGTGTGTGTGGGTGGCTTCATGAGGTGACACTGTCATTCCAGCCTCTGCGCATTCTATACATATAGTATTTTCTCCATCCGCTTTTTTTTCATTAGGTTCATCTAGTGCGTGTTCGATAGCATGAGCCCATGCCAATTGGTGGGGTGATCGATCGTCGGGTATAAATAACTGGTCCACCAGAGGGCCTATTTTCTCCAAGGCTGACCACAGAGAGGGAGTTAGGAGGAAACTTCGAGCCGGCTCTTGGTAGCGTCCCACCCGTGGGTAGAGCGCAGTATGGTATACGTAGTTGGCCTTGTCCAGGTGGATCAGGTGTCCGTCTAACTCCCCGCTCAACACCCGTTTAAACTTAGTCCACCCATCACGCTGTAGTGTCACCGTATTCGATAAAGTCTCAGGGGACGCCCTCCAATCCCCGCCACTATCTTCCACCAGAGTCACATAATCTTCATAAACGTATAATCCCACCTGGTAAGGTGTAAGGGAGAGGATGGCTCGTAGGACGGATGACATGCTTGGTCCAAATGTCGAACGGTGAATGACACACACTCTGTCTGACCCTGGTATTTATAGTGTCAATACCACAGCGCCAGGGTGAATAGGGTACAGACTAGTATGAGGCCAACCAGCCGGTGCTGGTTGCGGCGTGAGCGCTCGTGGTCCACAGCCCGAGCATCAAGGATGGCTGTCATAGTCCAGTAGTGGTGAGTGATGGCACGCCTCTCCATCGAGTGCACTCTGTGGAGGACCGCTTCTGTGAACTCGTTCAGGATCTGGCGTCGTCCTTCGTTGTCGTCGCCATCTGCAAACATGGACCGGACCACTGCTCGGTAACCCGTGAATGAATTCACCACGGTGGCATACTGTAAAATGCGAGTGGCATGGGGCTGGGTCTCCGCCATGGCTCTGTAGAAATGAAGGTGTGGGATGCAGAGGGACGTGTTTTATAGACCAGATGTAGCTCTACGGGTATAGTCCGTGATACGTACTATTCTGATGGGTTAGTCCAAAAAAAGGGAGCAACAACAACAACACAGATTACAGATCAATCCTTTTATTATGCGTGAACAACATAGAAATGCATGTACTGACCTGTCTGGGAGGTTTCCCACAATGGCGTTCACCTTCGCGTCTTTTCGTGTACGTCCGTGTCTTTTCGTTAAAGTCCGTGTATCTTCGGTAAAGTCCGTAGGCATTGGGCAAGGAAGCTTTTTCCCGAGACCGAATCACCGCCAGACATGACTGCATCACCGCGGATGATTACATTCTTGCACTCACTCACACCACAGGTCGAGTGAGGTATCAAATTGAAGCATAGGTGAAGGAGCATTTAATGGACTGGGTGTGGAGTTGACATATCGATAAAAAATGGATATGACCTTGAACTGATCACGTGACCTCCCCGTGAGGGAAAAACCCCAGAACCAAGTCAGTACATGCATCATGAGGGCTGGCGGGCTGGCTGGCTGGCTGATCAAGTCAGGTCAGGTAAGTCAGATTGAATACACCCCTTTCCCTAAAAATAGACTCCTTTTATACATTTTACTACTGGCGGCCATCTTTTCCCACCTCCCACATGGCGGCCATCTTTTCCCACCTCCCACATGGCGGCCATCTTTTCCCACCTCCCACATGGCGGCCATCTTTTCCCACCTCCCACATGGCGGCCATCTTTTCCCACCTCCCACATGGCGGCCATCTTTTCCCACCTCCCACATGGCGGCCATCTTTTCCCACCTCCCACATGGCGGCCATCTTGTACCCACCTACCGGCCCCACCTCCCACATGGCGGCCATCTTTTCCCACCTCCCACATGGCGGCCATCTTTTCCCACCTCCCACATCTTGGCGGCCATCTTTTCCCACCTCCCACATGGCGGCCATCTTTTCCCACCTCCCACACATCACACATGCGCACACCGCCCCAATACCGCCCCAAAACCTACACTTATGACGTCACACCAGGTTCTGCGCATGCGCAGTGAGGCGCTATTTGTTCAATTTACGCTTTGTATACTACTGACCATCATATCTTAATCTCGGGGAAATGCAAATAGATTCAATATTGAATTACATGTAAGACGTTGGTCTAATATTATAGACCCATCGATTTTGAAAAAATTTGAACAATGAGCTAAGAATAATGAAAGCCATTTTGAATTTAACCATTATATTTTAACCTGAAACTATGCAAATAGATTCAAGATGGGAATAAAGTGATAGGCTAAGATGTGAAACTGCTCGATTTAAAATAAGCATGCACGTTGAGCTAAACATTATTCTTTGAGTGTTACTACTAATATGAAAAAGACAAGGGTTTGGGGTTTTTACTCCTCCGCCCATATGGACTAAGGAGTATTGTTATGGCCATTTACGTCTGTTTGTCTGCCCGTCCGTCTGTACTATTAAATATACTGTAAACTCCAACATACATTTACTGTGAAACAACGGTAATTTATAACAGTGTAATTACCTGGAAACAATTTTTTTAAGAATGTTAGATATCACACACAGCTTTCCATTAACCTGTCCTCTAATTAGGATTATATCACCCTCTTTAATGGCTATTTTACCTATAAATGCATATTTCATAATAAAAGGGAATAACAATGTTATCGTAATTTTGAGATGGTCCCGAATATAATCAAAACGTTTTCCCTGTTATCTTAATATACGGCACATTAGTATTTTCGTAGTTTGTTTAGGCCTAAGGAGTAACTGTTAAGATTACATGATGGTTTTGATACCCAGTAGCCCAAAAACCCACATTTTCAAGATTTACCCCGACATGGATATAACTCATATTTCTTAGAAAAAATCTTCAAACTTTCGAAAATATATCACTAGGCCATGGTTGGACATCTCAGGGAGTTAAACAAACTTTTGTTCAGTAATATAGCCTATAATTTTTTTTCGGTTTTCAGGCATTTGGCAACGACTTCTTAGTGACGTAACCCCATAAATATTCAAAAATAGGTATTTTTTTTTAAATCAATATATTCACTGTTGATTGGTGATTATATTTATGCCTCATAATAAACATCCAAGTACACATCAAGGAACAACCCTCCACCCATCTTCTGTAGAACAATATTTTTATCAGGGATACTTGTATTAACCTCTGTATATCAGGTCTGACCATCAGATCACGTGACAAACATGGGTTTCTGGAACGAATATGGACAAATTTATCACACAGGCACATCAAATTTTTACTCACAGAGGGTTGCAGATAAAATCCGATATTGGGGTTTTGGCTGCCAGTCTATATACAACCACACACACACAGACAAACCATGAGCGCTGTTTTAGATTTGCATTTAGATTTGTATTTTTAAATTTTAATTTGTAATTAGGGTGGGACAAGTGATCGAGTTTGGAAGGTTATTCTCCTCATTCTGTCTTATACCATGGTCAAGGCGTCATGTTTGATAAAATTAGATAGCGTAATTGGAAAATACATTTATACCCAACAACCTTATTCTCCGCTGTATAGGCCGCATTCAAAGGAGTGGGTATGAAAATCTACACTAACCAATTAAAGTCCTGCTTCCCTGCTCAATATTAATCACTTATTTGTTGTGTTGCCAGGCAAGAAGTATTCGGTGTCATCGCATCACACAGCATTTCGTTTCGTATCAGGCATCATGGTCACAGTGTATAATAATCTGGCATATATCTTACATGGTTAACAGACCGGAGATAAAAAAAAAATTGCCCCGGCGTCAATTCTGTATTTCTTTTCAAGAGTATAAAGAAGGTATAAAACTGGATCGCGTGAATCGGCTGAATTTTGTGTATTCAGAATGCAGTGAAAAGTTCACATATATGACGCTGAATCTGGGACAAGAATTCTCGATACCATAAATGGGTAGAATACTAACGCCCTGTAGCTCATGTATGGATATTTCCTGCAATCATTCTGAGGTTTTCCCAGAAATCGAGGATCCGGTTAACACCAGATTAGCCATGTACTAAGACGAATACATAAGTCGTCAGCAGAACTATAAACACCTAAAGTAGCCGTTTATCTGAGCAGATATACCATCTGATATATAACTTGTTACTCTACGGAGGCTGCTTCTCCCAGACAAGTGAGTATATCAGTTTAATTTTTGTTTTTGGTTTCTCAAAGTCAAAAATTAATATTTGACCGTCAATTTTCAATTTTAATTTCTGAAATTTGAGACAATTTTCGATTTACTTCGCACAAAAATGAGAGTCAAATAATGACCGGAGTAATCAAACAACTACAACTGATACCTTAACTGTAGGATTTCGCATGATCTAACAAATACCACTAGTCGAGATATGTATACGTTCTGTGCAGGAACTTCTGGAATATTAGTGTCCAGACAGGAATAGTTAACAATAATAATTATAAGTTAATTATATTCAATATTCCAGCTTCACTCCAACTTTGGTATCGACCAGAGACACCTAATCTGTGTTCTAAGATATCAAAATCCTATCTCTATTAAAAGGTGGATTTCCATATTTAATAATAGTATATCATCTTCTGTTCTACAGAATGGGTTTCTCTTTCCTTTTTTCGTGATTAGTAGAGGCTGCAGACAAGGGGACCCTCTATCGCCATACCTCTTCTTACTTTGCTGTGAAATCTTGACTATTTTAGTCCAAAATGACAAAGATATCAAAGGCATCAAGTTTGGTGAAAACGAGGTTAAAATATCTCAGTTCGCGGACGATACATCCTTTCTGTTGGACGGATCGTTCTCTTCGTTTGATGCTTCCCTCCGAGTCCTTGAAGCTTTTGCAAGAATTTCTGGGTTACAGTTGAATAAACAAAAGACCAAAGCTATTTGGATAGGCAGTAACAAATTTAGTAAGGAAACTTTCCATCACAGATGGAAAGTACATTGGAAGTCAAATGAATTTCAGTTATTGGGCATCAAATTCAGTCTTGATTTAAATGACATTGTGGATATTAACTTCTCACCAAAGCTCGAGGAGATTAAAATAATTCTGAAGCAGTGGTCAAAAAGAAATCTCACTCCTCTCGGCAGAATAACTGTTATAAAATCTTTATGTATCTCTAAATTGAATAACCTCTTTATAACCTTGCCCAACCCTCCGAACCAATTAATCAAACAACTACAAGACCTACTTTACAACTTCGTGTGGAAAAACGGTCCGGATCGTATCAAACGAGACGTTCTGACACAAGAATTTGCATATGGCGGACTAAAAATGATTGACATAAGAGAATTTATTTTAGCGCTAAAATGTACGTGGGTGAGAAAATTAATCTCCACCAATGCAAATTGGAAAAATATCCTGATTTATAATAACGAAAATATACTAAAAATTACAGAATTAGGGACAGACTACACCGAACAACTCTCCAAATCTATGGAAAATGTATTCTGGCGGGATGTTCTAACAGCGTGGGTTGAAGTCCAAAACAAAAACAAAATAAAACACAGAGGAGAGATAATGGGCGTAAATCTATGGTACAACAAAAACATAAAAGTCGGAAATAAAAGTGTATATTATAAACATTGGTACATTAAGGGCATAAAATTTATAGGCGACATACTTGATAACCAAGAGAAATGTTTATCTTTTGAAAGAATTTGACAAATATATGGTATTAAAACAAATAAATTAGAATATCAAAGCTTGATCACTTCTGTGAGACAGTACCTGAAATTAGTAATTGATTTTTCACCAGTTGATCAAAAGCCATTCATCCCCATTCTTCCCCACTCTCTGTGTCCAATATTGAAACTGAAACGTGGCTGTAAAAATATTTATCAAATTTTATGCCAACTGAAATGGGACCAAACATTTGAAGTCACTACCGAAGAATGGAAGCAAATATTCTGCACGCCATTTAAAATTACGAGATGCTCCTCTCTTCAGTGGCTCCAATATCGAATACTTCACAGAATAATTGCTACCAATTGCCTATTAAAGAAAATAAATGTGTTAGATAATGAAGATTGTACCTTTTGTGGTGGGGAAAAGGAGACCATTTTGCACTTGTTTTGGGAATGTCAATTTGTACAAACAGTATGGAAAAACATTGAAAATTGGTTACGGAACAAAACGAAAATTAACATAAAATTTCCATTAAAATCAGTAATCTTTGGAGAAAATTATCCCTCCGGATTAACAAAAGTTTTTAATTTCATTATTCTGGTTACAAAATACTACATTTATCAATCTGGACTAAAAAAAAATAAACCGAACATTTTTGGAGCTCAAAAGCTCATATCTAATCAATTTGAAATTGAGAAATTTATTGCTATAAAAAACTCAGAAATAGACAAATTTAATCAGCTATGGGAACCATGGATTAATATATTCCTCTAATTTTACAGATTATCCTGAATAATAAGAAATGTAGGTTTGTCTTGGACCAATGCAAACCCTGAAACCAAGTTCATAACCATTACCAGTTTTTCATTTATTCTATACCGTCTCTGTTTTTTTGTTTGTTTTGTTTTTTGTTTTTTTTTTCTTCTTTTCTTTTTTTATTATTATTATTACTATTATTATTCCTCTGTAATTTCTATATGTAATTTGGTACGACTTGCATATGTGTTCATATGCTTATTCGCACTCAGTCACATTGTATACATAAATCTGTAAATATTTCTGTCAAAAAAAAAAAAAAAAAAAAAAAAAATCCTATCTGCACCATGGTCATATTTTATGTTGTAGAATCTTAATTCATGATCAGAAATGAGTGGGGAAAGAAATGATAGAATATCTCTGTAAAAAGTAGAAGTGTTCTCTATATGAACATGTCACACATTCAATGTTCATGCCCTACAGAAAATAAGTTTAAGAAAATCATTCTGAAATGGTCTTACTCGCCTATACCAGTAGTATGTAAAAGCTAAATTCATTAGTATTGAGGGTGAGTGTGATGACGCCACATCCGGTGACGTCACGGATGACGTCATTTACGGTGACGTGACTTCCGGTACGAGGTTACTTTCGGTGACAGAAGTAACGTCATTTTCGGAAGTGACGTCATCGCACGCATGCGCACGCCCGTGGTTGTACACCCACACCCTACACCCTATGCCCTACGGGCTATAGGGCACAGGCTGTACCACCAGGGGCGTGCGCATGCGAGCGATGACATCAGTTTCGGCGATGACGCCACTTCCGATAATGACGTCACTTCTGACGATGACGTCATTTGGAAGAGGATGTGGGACCACCGCCCCTTAAGCGAACATGCGGGCGATGACGCCATTTTCGGTGATAACGTCACTTTCATCAAGGGCCAAGGTCAAAGCACGTGTTTGATTGCACGGTTGACAATGCGTTATGGCGTTACGATAGGGCGTTAAGTCGTTACGATAGGGCGTTTAGGTGTTAAGATAGGGCATTCATGCGTTAAGATAAGGCGTTAAGGCTCTGATACGGGCATTGTGGCGTTAGGATAGGGCGTTAAGGCGTAAGGACGGGCGTTGACGGGCTTTCTTTCTCTCATCTGTCTGCATCCTGGCGTTAAAGCGTTACGAAAAGTCGTTAAGGCGTCATGGTACGGCGTTAAGGCCTTAAGATAGGCGTTAAGGTTGGCGTTGAGGCGTTAAGATACGCGTTAAAGTGTTACTGTAAAACTTTCCATTAAAACCATAGATCAAATATACTGGGTTTCTGCTTTCTCCGCTACTTATGGGCAACTGGACGCTTTCTCCGCTACTAGTCCACCCAACACGGTACAACAGCGACCCATTAGGAGCAAGGGTTGTGCTCCTCTACCCGAAACCTCAAATGCCCATTCTATATTACTCCACGGCTGCGCATGCGCATAATGACATCATTTCCACGACATACCTGTCCAGTCGAATGCTTATCCGCGAGTGCTTCAATACGACGTTCTACACGATCCATTTGGTCCACGGATGATCCATCTCAACCCCAAAACGTCCACTCCATGCCCCTTTCCCATTATTCCTGACTGCGCATGCGCAGATTGACGAAACCGGACACAATCACCGTACCAGTTGGACTGTCCTCCACGAGCGCTTCACCAGGATATCTCACCAATCTCAGTAAACTCAGATATAATATCACGGAATATTATATCTGAATTCAGCCCTATATAAATCCCGTGCGAATTTGAAACTACTATTGTTAGCCAATCAGGTGGATAGCTTGTTGAAACAGTTTAAAAATCACGCCCACAGTAATTACACATGATAGCACGTGGTCTAATATATAAACATTATCCTGAAACAGTATCCAAATATGGCATCATTTCCAGACAGTGTTCGTGGAAAACCGTAAAGATCAAAGAGTTTAATATAGGAGGAAAGTAACTCCGAATATACTTAATAAAGACATCCAGCGGATGAACTTGGGGTAGATGTTCAGGTCTTTACAGGAATTTAAGAACTTCAGGTCTAACTCAACTTTTCGTAGTTTACGAAAGCACTTTTGGTACTTGGTGGTTGTCGAATATACTTCGGGCTCAGTGGTTCGACAACCACCAAGTACCAAAAGTGCTTTCGTAAACTACAAAAAGCTGAGTTAGACCTGAAGTTCTTAAATTCCTGTAAAGGCCTGAACATCTACCCCAAGTTCATTCGCTGGATGTCTTTTTTAAGTATATTCGGAGTTACTTTCCTCCTATATTATATCAAATTACTCAGTGGAACCGCAGATCAAAGAGTTTACTCCCGCCGAAAAGTCTAGCTTTGTTAGGGATAGAAGATCTCTGTGAAGTAAACGTCAATCATTGTCAGAGAGAAAAGGTAGAAATGGTCGTGATTGGCTTATTATAGGATCTTCGCACGAAGTTTTCATAGCGTTACGTCTAGATGGTATTTTCCTGATTTACCACCTTGGTTTACCTAGATTGGATATCTCACACGACCCATTCGGCATTCCTACTATTACACCAGTCCAGTCGGACGCTCTCCCATAATTGCTTTCAATCCGACACCTCCTACGACCCCTTTGGACCAATATTGGTCCACCTTATCCCCAAGACGTCTGCCTATGCACGACGCATGCGCAGTCAGAACTTTTCATCGCCACACTCCATACCGCAAATTTCCATGAGCCTATATCACAGAAGTATATATTATCCGCCCTCTAATGCCTGAGGTAAATCAGGAAATTGACGGCATTTCCACTAATGAGTATGCCGGCATGTTTCAAGTCCAAGAATCCGAGAGTCCAAGGTGTCATTCGCGAATGCTCTGCCTATTCCGTCGAAGTTGTAGTTCCTCGCGCATTAATGGTGTAGGGATTTTACAGCCCTCGGTTGTCAAAATGCCATTCTCGGGAGGTTTCGCTCTAAATTGTGATCTCCGGAGGTAAAACAAGGCATACTTCCGTCCAAATTGTCGGATTATGGCAGTTTTTTGGCATTCAGCAAACTTTAACGCACAGATACAGCAAAGATGTAAAGGTAAGCGAAATTTTACATAGCCCAACGAGTAACGACGTTATTTATCTGTCATTCAACCTATACAGCAGTCGCCACAAAGCTGTCAAAGTCTGTAGCGAAGCAAAACAAATTGGTGAGCTGGACTGTAATTTCTCGCTTCGATCGGTTTGGTGTGCGTTTTGCACCCGATTTTCAAGGTTCACGGTACACACGAATATCCTATCATTCCAAATCATATATCAAATGAAAGCTTATGTCATCGAGAATGTACTTCAGCGTTTTACTTTGGCTGAATATACGTATTTTGTCCATACACACTAAAAACATGAGCAGTGTGACTAACGTCACAGGACCTACGAAGTACAGTAGGCATTAGGACTCGAACGCGAACTGAACTCTTGGAAATCCCCACCACCAGTTGAAATCCTGCCTATATTAAGATGGGCACCGCCCAAGTCAGAATCGCCACTGATTTTCATCAAAAATCACCAGAAATTTCCATCAAAAATAGGTCAGCTCAGAACTTGTTGGTAACAGTCTCCTAATGCGCCTTCATTCCAAAATAAATAACGATCACCGATTTAATTTTACATTTTTTTTTTAAATGAAACAGATTGAATAATATAGGTTCACTAGATTTCAAGCTTTACGTGTGAAAATACATCTACATCTCTTTAGTGGTTTTTAGTGCCCTTGTCCAGGATCAAAACAACTTTTTAAATCACATTATTTTCCCAACAATACACCAAATTTTTATATATAGTACCATAGTATAGAAAGGTAGCATTTATGTAGTTTACGGTAATCCAACTCGAGACCAACACCTTCTATGCACAAGATAATAATGATTCTATGTGATTCTCCTGAGCATAACCGGTACAAAGACGAATAAATAGCGTCTCTACATCACGTTGTTATCTAGATATATGAGACAACACATTTTGGGTATCGGCAATCTGATGAATGTACTATTCCGGTTTCCTTGTTTCACATTATATTCTATGGCAGTTGATCGGTGATTTTCTTTATGATAAACGTTAAACCACTTCAGCTTCGTTGTGCAAACAGCGCTGAATTTTTGAGGGTATATGCAGTAGGGTATTTTTAGCCGGAGAGTAACTGATAGGCCTAGTCATTAAATGCGATAAAACGCTGGAGCAAAACGGACCACAGTTTTCTTGGCAATGATGACATGTTTGGATGTGAAACAGGATACACGTTACAGGCTACAGCTTACATATATATAACAATATACTGAAGCGTTAATTATAAATCTAATTTTAATCAGAATTATTTCAGATCAGAACTTGCTGGTAACAATGCCCTAATGCACGTTCATGCCAAAAATCAAGGTTCTAATGGCAACGGTTCTCCTTATTTTGCCGACGAAAGGATTCGGATGGACTGACTGACTCACTCATCACCGGACAATTTGCGATCTGTAGCCTACTTCGTAGGAATACGTTGAGTAGACATTCTCGGGAGTTAGATAAGCCATGCTTCGGAGGGTTATATACAATAACAGCAATATTTTCATTTACTTTGTTTTCATTGTGAGAATTGTATTTAATACGAATAAAAACTAATGCTCTCTATGGTCTCATCTCTATTGTATTATTTCATGTAGACCGACATGATGGTATCTTTGTTGTGTAAAGGACCTGTGATGAGTAAGTTTCAAACAGACCTACCTGCATGTTAGGTTGAAAACGGAATTTTGTCCATGGGTTCTGAGCCAACAAATGAACAGTAGTCTTTTCTGTATACATACTGCGACTCTTCAAACCAGAAAACATTTTATAGAACATAAAGACCAAACATTTGGTCATCTTAAAACATTTGAGGTGTCGCCTTTTCTACACGGTAAAAATTCTTCGTGAAAATGCCTCCTTCGGTGGTTCTGTTTTACCATTTAGCGAAAAATCGAAATACAACTTTTGAAACGGTACAGGTATAGCTAGCCTGCTTATAGGCTTCGTCGATCTCGTCATGACAAAATTTGTTAGAATATCAGAAGCCCGCGCTTGAAATATGAAGAAAAACATAGCGAAAATATATAGGCACAAGGACATCTGCATTTTCCTAGTTGCAGAATTGTAACTCTCATATTATGGAGCGAACCCTGGGAAGATCTGACTTAATTAGTCTCAGATTACCTTTCACATTAAAACATTTTCTGCATTCATGTTAGGTCTGAATATTTCGAGGTTAAGTTCTCACACATCACCATTTTACCTATTTTACAACAACGGTGACAGTTTTACTAAGGTAAACAGACATTTTCTGAATGTGCTAGATTTTACAACAACAGCGACAGTATATAAGTTAAACAGACATTTTCTGAATGTGCTCGATTTTTGCTAATACTTACTGGGATATACTGGTATAACGTACAACTAACTACGTGTTACCTCGCTGGAAGGTATCACTTGTGGTACGGTCTTAATCAAAACCTTCGTCAAAATCTGGAAATAATAAAAAAATTGAATATTGTGTGTTTTTGACGAAAAAATAATTTTGTGTGTGGGTGTTTCTACATCACATATGTCGAGTAGTTGCCCAATAAGTCGCCTGGGAATTTTATGCTGTGTAAAAGTTCGTAATGACAAGTTATCCCACAAAATCGAAATTCCGCCGAACTCGAGGTTTTTAAGAATTAACAAGATTTCATAAATTTTTTTTTATTTAAATGAACTGGCGAATCTTTCCATAATATGGTTCAACTGATGGTCTAGATAACTGGAATATTAAATTCGGGAAAGTGTCAAAATCTGGCGATTTAATGTTTCTTGGAGAAAAAACATATTACATGAAACTGGTGAATGAAAAAATTAGATTAAAAAGCCACAGGGGTGAAGTCATGCCTATAGTGACCTGTCTGGATACACCTGTGTACTATGAACTATAATTCTGCGAATATATTATAGACTGTCTATTTTACCGAACTGTTGGCTTTTTCCTCTATCTGTCTAGGTGAGAGTTGCAGTTCTGCATCAAGCGTTGCTCATGTTTAATAGATGAAATGTCTGATATAAGTCTATTCACAGTCAATACTAGTTTAATTAATGTTTGGTTCCTACATAATTGCTAATACCGGTGATTTTCTTTCCTGTGAACCAACCTACCAAGAATAATCTCAGCATTTCTGGAAATGTGATATACAGTGTAACGAAAGTGCAGAATGCAAACGACCCCTTGGGTTCCCCTTTAATAAATCACTGCTGGTGTTTCGACACGTGACTACTGTGAAATCGAAAGTGACATTGTGTTTACGTGTGCCGTTCACTTACCTGATGGAATTCAACGCTGTAATTTTCCTAGAATGAACTACAATAATCCGGGAGACAGACAATGCCTCGAAATCCCGGTGAACTTATCTCAAACGATCAGTTGGAACGGCGAAAGGAACCCTGGTGGAGCTCTCTTGCTTCGCTGTAGATGACGTCAGTCAGGAATCCGGAAGTCAACATCGAAGAATATGCAGATGAAGGACCGTGAACTTTGCGGTCGTCGTATGAGCTGAGATTGACCAGTTACGTCCGTTATGAATTATAGTTTGTTCCTCCATAGCCATATCTTTCCAGCGAAGTCCAGATAAACTGATCGTGTAAATTGTGTTGTAATTTGACAATAAAGAGGGCGCTGGCATCGTCGACTTCTGTTTCTACCTTTATCTGCAGGAGAGCGTTCTGTTTCTACCTTTATCCGCAGAAGAGCGGTAGCCCTATATAAACCAGACTCCCGCTGAAACGAGGCAGGCCAGCAGAAACTCCAAGGTCTTCCTATGGTGTTCTATTTGTGCCAAGTTTCCGTCGCCTTTTCAAAACGCGACGTCGCCTTTTGAAACGCGACGTCGCGTTTTTAAAACACGACGTCGCCTTTTAAAACGCGACGTCGCGTTTCTTTCCTATGTTTTTGCATTGTAAAACTCGACACAACGGAACTCGACGTCGCGTTTTCAAAAGCGACGTCGTGTTTCACCCACGTCTTGTTTGGCAATGTTAAAAGATAGGAAAGAAACGCGACGTCGCGTTTTAAAACGCGACGTCGTGTTTTTTAAAAGGCGACGTCGCGTTTTCAAAAGGCGACGTCGCGTTTCAAAACGCGTCGCCTTTTGAAACGCGACGTCGCCTTTCGAAACGCGACGTCGCCTTTTGAAACGCGACGTCGCCTTTCGAAACGCGACGTCGCCTTTTGAAACGCGACGTCGTGTTTTGATAGTAGAACTGCGCATGTCTAGGGATCATTTATTTTCAAGAAATTGTGTTGTGACTATAGATACAATGCTTTAGTTAGACAAGACAAATGACATACATGTAGATATATGTAGAAGACTGTGTAAATGAAATGTGTGGTAGGAAACTTCGCTGTGCTTATATCCGTCTCAGAAATTAGGTCATGTATATCCATTGAGTATACGCACGCCTCAAGACAAGAACAAGCTGACATTATTAGTGCGCATAATGCATGTATTTAGACAATGTTTCCTCATTAGCTTTCAGTTACTTGTACAGCGACCAACTAATTTTTTTTCAAGATAATCATCCTGTCCGTCCTCTAAACGTTTGTCAGGCTTTATTATTTTTATATTATTCACATTGTATCATTAATCTTGGGTGTAAACTCGGCTGGCAGTGTCGTTTATTACTTGACTTTAAATTGCCATTTCACTATGCATTCAGTTATAGCACAATGCACTCATGGACTCACTAAGTGGAAGCTGTGCCGTTAGTGTCACCCATAGAGGACATTTAAATGTTGATTGATTACTTTATTTCAACTGGGTTAAAACGGTCCTCGGTGAAAACAGTTTCTACCTAGACCAACACATTTTCACTTGGCTGTAAATCTTTCACCACCAGGTGTAAAAATGGAAGCTGGATTGATCTGCATGGGTGGAAAACATTCCAGCCAGGTGCTTCTCAGGTTAATGATATTAAAAGTGACTTACCAAGTTGAGTAATACGTTATTGAATTTGAGCTTTGAACCCTTTGTATAGTTATTTATACGCTATGTAGCGGGTTTAAAATAATTGGGCACTCTATCGCAAAAAAACAAATTCTCTTAGTTCAGATAGGTCAATGCTACCACCACCTATTTTTATCAAAAATAGGAAAATAAGCGTGTAACCATTCCCGGAGACGCCGCCACAAATTTAGGTTCGTTTATTCCAATCTCAGTTAAGAGTTTCTGCCCTTATTGCTTCGCTCTCCTATCAAAGTCTAGTTTCACGATAAAGGTGACAACCTTGTAACCCACAGTTTTGCTGATAGAATTGGAACCCTCTACTATTGTGATTGTCTTATAATTCTCTGAGATGGTCAAGCGGATAGCTCTGGCTCACTAATAACAAATGCTCCCTAAACCTGCACATGCGCAGTTGAAAGACCAAAAGGCGACGTCGCGTTTCAAAACACGACGTCGCGTTTCGAAAGGCGACGTCGCGTTTCGAAAGGCGACGTCGCGTTTCGAAAGGCGACGTCGCGTTTCAAAAGGCGACGTCGCCTTTTGAAAGGCGACGTCGCGTTTCGAAAGGCGACGTCGCGTTTTGAAACGCGACGTCGCCTTTTGAAAACGCGACGTCGCCTTTTAAAAAACACGACGTCGCGT
>JAVTVY010044089.1:0-22037 GCA_036873755.1 Hanleya hanleyi | reverse complement strand
AGATTCTGAGAAATCGCGATAACAAAGTTTCATGGGAAAATCCAACATGGCCTCCTGGTGGTCATATTGAATTTTCGAATCGAACCAGAAAAGGTATCTTGCACAACTAGACCCCAAGGGAAACCTGTGTACAAAATTTGAGAAAGAACCAAGCAGTAGTTCCTGAGAAATCGCGATAAAAAAGTTTCATGGGCTAATCCAAGATGGCTGCCTGGTGGCCATATTGGATTATCGACTCGGACTAGAAAATGTATCTCGCACAACTAGAGCTCAAAGGGAGCCTGTGTACCAAATTTGAGAAAGATCCATGCAGCAGTTCCTGAAAAATCGCGATAACAAAGTTTCATGGGGAAATCTAAGATGGCCGCTTCGTGTCCATATAGGATTTTTCGAATCGGACCAGAAAAGGTATCTTGCACAACTAGACCCGAAGGGGTACCTGTGTACTAAATTTGAGAGCGATCCATGCACTAATTCCCTGAGAGTTCAAGATAACAAAATTTCATGGGGAAATTCAATATGGCCGCCTGGCGGCCATATTGGGTTTTCGAATCGGACCGAAAAAGGTATTTTGCACAAGTAGACCCCAAGGGGAACCTGTGTAGGAAATTTGAGAAAGATCCATGCAGTATTTCCTGAGAAATCACGATAATAAATTTCATGAGGAAATCCAAGAAGGCCGCCTGGTGGTCGTATTGGATTTTCGAATCGGACCAGAAAAGGTATCTTGCACAAGTAGACCCCAAGGGGAACCTGTGTACAAAATTCGAGAAAGATCCATTCAGTGGATCCTGAGAAATCGCGATAACAAAGTTTCATGGGAAAATCCAACATGAGCGTGAGCGTGTCGTGGCCGAAGTAGTTAGAGTGTTTGACTCTGACCCGGAGTGCTACAGCTGGCGTGGGTTCGCGCCTCGTCAGTGACCGCTTACATATATACTCGCCTATTCACAAGGCGCTGGACTGATTCGGTGTCCAGGGTAATATGGACTGATGGTGGAACTGGTTGCTACGCTAGACCTTCGCCAGCGGAGGCACTTGGGGAATAAAGTACCTGGATGCCTTTCAGTGACCGCTATATAAATCCACTCACAGTAGTACATCGCATACACCGCTAGGAAGCTCACATGGTTAGACTATCACAGCACTTTCAGGATAGTAGTTCGTCCAATTGTAGAATTGTATAAATGTTCACTTCACAGCACGATTGTTGAGCTATAAATGTTGAGTGGTTCCAATTGAATGTATATTAATATGTACTCCTACGGAGGTGCTCCTATATAGAGGAGGGATTTACCTACTGAACTGAACTGAACATGGCCTCCTGATGGTCATATTGAATTTTCGAATCGAACCAGAAAAGGTATCTTGCACAACTAGATCCCAAGGGAAACCTGTGCACAAAATTTGAGAAAGAACCAAGCAGTAGTTCCTGAGAAATCGCGATAAAAAAGTTTCATGGGCTAATCCAAGATGGCCGCCTGGTGGCCATATTGGATTATCGACTCGGACTAGAAATGTATCTTGCACAACTAGAGCTCAAAGGGAACCTGTGTACCAAATTTGAGAAAGATCCATGCAGCAGTTCCTGAAAAATCGCGATAACAAAGTTTCATGGGGAAATCTAAGATGGCCGCTTCGTATCCATATAGGATTTTTCGAATCGGACCAGAAAAGGTATCTTGCACAACTAGACCCGAAGGGGTACCTGTGTACTAAATTTGAGAACGGTCCATGCACTAATTCCCTGAGAGTTCAAGATAACAAAATTTCATGGGGAAATTCAATATGGCCGTCTGGCGGCCATATTGGGTTTTCGAATCGGACCGAAAAAGGTATTTTGCACAAGTAGACCCCAAGGGGAACCTGTGTAGGAAATTTGAGAAAGATCCATGCAGTATTTCCTGAGAAATCACGATAATAAATTTCATGAGGAAATCTAAGATGGCCGCTTCGTATCCATATAGGATTTTTCGAATCGGACCAGAAAAGGTATCTTGCACAACTAGATCCGAAGGGGAACCTGTGTACCAAATTTGAGAAAGATCCATGCAGCAGTTCCTGAGAAATCGCGATAACAAGAATTGTTTACGGACGGGCGATTGACGGACGACGGACCACGGACGAAAAGCGATTTGAACAGTCCACCATCTGGTGATGGTGGGCTAAAAATAATTATTGTACCGTCATCTTTTCATTAGATATGCCAACCTAGTGACCTTGAGCGTGATAAAAGTTGCGTACAGATATCAGTCAACTTTCTTCTGGATTAACTGGCGCTTATTAACATATGATCTCAGCTAAATTGATTTGAATCAAGACTCGATATATTTGAACTGATGAAATGATCATAATCCTTCTACCAGCGAATCTGATATTAGTGAGATTGAATTCTGTCAGATCGCTCAAATCGTTCTCTTAGTGTTTGGTATCCTGTTACTATAATAAATGTAGCTCTGATCGAAATTGAATATTTTCAACGCTGAATTAGAAAAGATATTTTTATGTAACCGTACATGTTATCCAAATGAGAACACATCATCAGTAAAAGAAAGACTCAACTATGTTTATTTCTAAACGACGGAGCCCTTAGTGCCAATTTGGCATTTGTTTACATTAATAGTTTTGTAATGATATACAAAACCGCGATCTGAGACTAATTTAATTCACGAACTTTCGTCCTCATGTCTGAGATTTATCAAATAACACAACTCAATGACAATAGTCTAAAACAGTAAATCTGATCTTCAGCATGTTGTTGAGTGAAATGTATTTTGGGGGGTAAAATTTGGATCTTGACAGTTCTTGCAAATCCGTTCTCTCGTGTTCTCGATTCCGATTAATATACCAGATGCGATATTTAAACAAATCAGATGAAAACATGTCGGCATGATTACAATAAGTGAGAATTGATAGTCTGGCGAAATACGCCTGCTTATTAATGTATATAATATAGTACATGTAATTACATTGTTTGCTTTGTCGGCAGATACATGAAAACATCTGCCGACAAAAACAACTTTAAGAAGGCGTATTTTACCGCAAACATTTCCTGTTTCTAATTCGATTTAATGTATGCATTAATTATGTTAATTAGTAAACTTTATTCCTCAGTAGCAGGTAAATCATGTTTGAAATGTGATTTTGTGGATATAGTTTCCTATCGTAACCTGACATCGTTTGACAGATATGACGATCATATTACCGTGATTGGTGATGAACAATCTAGATTTGAGTGAACAACAAAGACAGTCAAGTGTCAGACTAATTAAACGGTGAAGACGAGGTGAAATGTGAAAAGACACCCAACAGTTGATTATCCGATAATTACCCCGGGTTAGCGCTGCGGGAACTCCGTGACCTGCTATAATGGTGAAGGTTGGACGCTGTAACTTTTTTACATGATGTGAATCTGACAGATATCAGTCAACTTGGGTAGGGATTAGATGAGGCTTATTAACCAGGTTATCTTGGCTAAATTGATTGGAATCAAGACCCGATATTTGAACTGCTGAAATGATCATAAGCCTTCTGCCAGCGAGTCTGAGATTAGCGAGATTGAATTCTGTCAGATCGTTCAAATCGTTCTCTTTGTGTTTAGTATATCTTGTAATTATGATAAATATTGCTTTGATCGAAATTGAACATTTTGAACGCTGATTTAGAAAACATGTTTTATCTAACCGAGCATATTGTCCAAATGAGTACAACTAATCATTTGAAAAACCCCCCAACCATTTCTGAATGACGTGGCCCATTGTCCCAATCGGGATCTTCTTTAAATTAAGTTTTATTAAAAATACATATATGATCTGAGATTCTTCACATAAACGCAATTAAATGTATCACTTTATCAAGTGACACAGATTACATGTTTAGTCTAAAACAGTAGATCTGTATCCTCAGCATGTTGTGGAGTGAAATGTATTTTAGGGGTTAAAATTTGAATCTGGACAGTTCTAGCGAATTCGTTCTCCCGTGTTCTCGATTCCAAATAATATACCGGATCCGATATTTAAAATAAATCAGATGAAAGCATGTCGGCATGACAATAACTGAGAATTGATAGTCTATCGGAATACGCGTGCCTATTAATGCACATAATATAGTTCATGCAATTACATTGATTGGTTTGTCGGCAGATATATTCAAACATCTGCCGACAAAAACAACTTCACCGCAAATATTTTCTTTTTCTAATTCGATTTATTGTATGCATTAATTGGTAAAATGTGTTTCTCAGTAGCAGTCAAATCATGTCTGAAATGTGATTTTGTGAATAAGTTTCGGATTATAACGTGACACCGTTTGACCGATATGACGATACCTTGATTGCTGATGAACAATCTAGATTTGAGTGGAGAACAAAGCCAGATCAGTGACAGACTAATTAAATGAAAAAAGACAAGGCGAAATGTGAAAAGACATCCAACAGCTGACTATCTTATTATAATCACCCCAGTTCGTGCCGAGGGAATAATAAAGGTGAAAGTTGAACGCTGTAATTTTTTACATGATGTTTATATGACAGATATAAGTCAAGTTGGTTCTGGGTTAGATGACGCTTATTAGCCTTGTGATCTTGGCTTAATTGAGAGCCGATACCTGAACTGTTTTAATTGTCATCTCTCATTGTTTCGGGAAAGTTATGTCACACAAGGCTATTTTATGGAAGACAACTTGTTGTATTGTTCTGGAACTGATGTTAGCTCCAGAGCAATACAAGAAATTGTTATCCATATTATAGCCTTGTGTTATAATATATATCGACTTCAATATTCCTAAATCTTTATCTCTTCCACACAATGTTTGTATTCTATTCACTTATCGAAAAGGGCATCTATACGTGCAATTAGGGGCCGGAAACTTTTTTAGTTTGAAGTTGTGAAACTTCGCTAGGGTGCTTGGATTTGGGTTGAGTTATCAGAAACCGAAATAAAGAAGTTATTTACAATAACCGTGTGTGTTATCCAGAATGTATTCTCATGGCATCAGAGTGTATTCCTCCGTACTGTCAGATATACCATCGACAGTTTAGGAGGTACAAACTCTGACAATGGGCGAATGTCCAAAATGATGGCATCTCTTTATTTGAACTTGAATGAAATAAAATACCCAAAGATTTATTTCTAAATGATGAATAGTTCCAATCTGGTAGTTGTAATAATTCTACAAACGTGATCTGAGCATTTACACGTAAATGTAATTAACTATACGAGTTTTGTCCTCATGTCGGAGACTTATGAAAGGACACAAATCAATCACAGATCAAATGTTTTTAGTCTAAAACAGTAAATATTTTGGCTGTTGTCATATCCTCAGCATGTTGGTGAATGGGATGCATTTTTCGGTGATGAAAACTGCACACGTTATTGTTAAAATTCTTGACAGTTCTTGTGAAACCGTTCTCCTGTGTTATCCATTCCAAATAATATACCGGATCCGATATTAAAAACCAAACAGTTGAAAACATATTTGCATGATTGACAATAACTGAGAATGGATATAGTCTAGCGTAATATACGCGTGTCTATTAATGCATAATATCGTAATTGCATTGTTTGGTTTGTTGGCAGATACATACAAACATCTGCCGACAGAAACAACTTGAAGAAATCGCGCTTCACCACAAATATTTCATGTTTCTAATTCGTGTTAATGTATGCATTAAACGGTAAACTGTATGCCTCAGTGGCAGGTTAATCATATCTGAAATGTTTTTGAGAATATAGTTTCCTATCGTAACGTGACATCGTTTGACGATATGACGATCATCTTACTTTGATTGGTGATGAACAATCTAGACTTGAGTGAACAACAAAGACAGTTCCGTGTCAGACAGCTAATTCAGCACAGAGGACAAGGTGAGAAAATAGAATGATCAGTCACTCCATTAATTAGCTTTCTTACGATGGGTCAACTCGGTTGGGGATTAAAGTCGCTGACCACTAGCTGAGTGACCAGCAGCGCGCGCGACAGCGGAAGGGTTGAACACTATCTGACACCCCGGGAACTGTCTGACAAGTGGTCATCAGCGAGTGACCGGTTGGCTATATAGACGCTGACCGACCCAGATACAATCAGTTTACTGAAAACTTCGAATCGAACAGTCATATACGAATACACAGTGCTAAAGTGAAAAGTGAATAATGTTGCATTACGGAGATTTCAATTCAGGGACGAACAGGCCAAATATGGAATTACCAGCTGATCTATTTTCGTCCATCACGGATATTACCGAAGCACAGGTCACAAAGGAATACCAGGTGTCCATTGAACTGGGAGACGATGGCTGCATCCAGGAACTGACGACGAAAATTTCCAAGGGCAGTGACAACAACAATAACGACGATACGAAACTTCCCAGTAAGATGCGATGCCGTTTGACAACAGCCGCTGGGATTTGTTTCATCGTTCTGACATTGTCTGGGATTGTATGCGTTCCCTTGTTGGTGACTCCTTTTGGGCAGCGGGCAGAAATCCAGGACGTAACTCCCCTACCTGGTCCCCACATCACAACTGTACAGTCCGAAGCCAGCATCATTTTTTCCGGGTCATCGGTGGCCTATACGACATCTTCCAAAGAGCCTACAACCAGCGGTCTAGATCCACATGACGTGATGCAGGGGGACAACGGTCATCTGATGATGATGTCTACAGAAGCCGAGAAAACCAAACTGACCACATCGAAACCCACTACTTTGGAACGTCTGTCCAAGCTAAAAGGTTTATTGAAGAGCGAGAAGGAAGACTACGGCACCGCATCCAATGCCAACGTCGACATGGGCCATTCCCGCATTAAGGTGGACTGCGAGCCAGCTTCCGACGATACACTAAAGCTTATGCTCGGTCCTGCCTTCAATCCACGATACATGGCCATGGAGAGACCCACGAGCACCGATGAGGGGGAAAGCGCTGGATTGGGAGCCCCAGTGGATCACTTCCAGAGAGACGATACCCATCACGTCCGCCACCAGGCCAGCTTCAAACATAAAGAGTTCCAAGTGGATGGAGACTACAGGCGTGATTTGCCGAAAGAAGACGTGTATTCATCCGCCAAAGGATGGGAGCTACAGAAGAGACTTCTCCATCAAGGAAATAACGGGAAAGCAGATTTGCCATTCACGCCAATCAAGAAAAGAAGTGCAGGGCAACGGTTTATAGCACGAATCCGCAGATCGGCACCACTTCCCGGAACGTCGCAAAGCAGACGAATGCGTCCCAGCATGAGACGAAGCCAGTCCCGAAGAATGCCGAAACCCACCGAAAAGCCAGAGTATCCATGGGAGTGCAAATCGAAAGTTGTTTGGAAGGATCTAGGGGACGACTATTACCCAAGATTCATCAGAACTGTCGAATGTCTCGGAGATCGCTGTTGGTTCAACCATTTCCAGTGCCGTGCCAAGGCCTTCACCGTTAAAGTCCTGCGCCGAAAGTCCGACCAGTGCGTTCCCGTGCCCACTATAGGTTCTGGACCCACACAGTATGAACAGGAATGGGCCTACGAGGAGAGAGCCGTCACATTCTGTTGCGAGTGTGTCGAATTTTGAAGAAAAACGGACAGAACTTATAATATAAATTGTAATTATTGCCTCATCTACCAAGAACGATTTCAGAAAAGTTCAAACTGTCATCCATATTCCTTCAACTGAATTCATATGTTCATTTTATCTTCATTTATTTATATTGTTTTACATTTTTATGTTTTATATGCATAGTGCTGTATATTGAGTTATCACATTTTCTCATATAAATTTATATTATATTCCATAATTCGCTTTTTATCTTGTATATCACTTATTTTCTATATAAAGTAATATGTTGACTATAAGTTTTACTGTGGCAAATAATCTTTTCTTGAGTTTTATGCCAAAATACTGAGAATCTAGAGTTCTAATAGCTATCGTACATGTATATCGTGTTACTGAGAATCTAGAGTTCTAATAGCTATCGTACATGTATATCGTGTTACTGAGAATCTAGAGCTCTAATAGCTATCGTACATGTATATCGTGTTACTGAGAATCTAGAGTTCTAATAGCTATCGTACATGTATATCGTGTTACTGAGAATCTAGAGTTCTAATAGCTATCGTACATGTATATCGTGTTACTGAGAATCTAGAGTTCTAATAGCTATCGTACATGTATATCGTGTTACTGAGAATCTAGAGCTCTAATAGCTATCGTACATGTATATCGTGTTACTGAGAATCTAGAGTTCTAATAGCTATCGTACATGTATATCGTGTTACTGAGAATCTAGAGTTCTAATAGCTATCGTACATGTATATCGTGTTACTGAGAATCTAGAGTTCTAATAGCTATCGTACATGTATATCGTGTTACTGAGAATCTAGAGTTCTAATAGCTATCGTACATGTATATCGTGTTTTTGAAGATGATCTAATCAATATGGATTTTATTTTTATTCTTCTTTCATTTGAAATTTGTTATACATTCAACATGGGCGTATTTAAACGCTCTCATATATTAATAAACATGCATCATTTGTTACAATTTAATATTATTGTCTGTCTTCCTGTTTTTTTGTCACTTGAAATCCAAATCTTGCATCTGTATTGATTCCTACCCAACCGAATGCTGTTTAAGTCTCGGAGAGCAATAGTCCAATTTTAATGACATTATATATATATATTTCCAATACAGTATACCGGTGAAGGAGATTTACCCCCCCGACCCCCCCTTCAGAATGTTAGTCCGATTGTTAGCCTGATTGGGCTCAGGGGTATTGTTGTCACCCCGTCCGCCTGCCCGTCCTCTTTTCCCCCGAACTTCATATCTTGAGAACTACTGAAGGCAGACCGACGAAACTTCTGTCCAGTATATAGAATGTAATCTGTAGATGTGCCTTTTGTATGTTTCATTGATCAGGTCGACGTCTGTCTGTCCGTCCGTCCACTTTTCTGTCCATCTATATCATGGTTTAATACGACGTACATTATCTAATATCACCCTACTGAATCGACAAGTATGATTGTAGGTGAATGCACCAGTCCATTTGTCATGCGACCACGAACTGCAGATTGGATCACTTCACATTGAAGCCGGATAACAGCTGCAATGTTATAATGAGGCAACATATGATTGTATATCAGATATGTCGACAGTCCATGGTAGCTACCATTTGTCTTGGCAACAGTCCATTTGGCGAATCATTGGCCAAGGTTACACGGTTCACGTCAGTTCGGACTGACCGTATTTTGACCTACCATGGACTGTCGATCGATCCGATGATGATACCATGGACTGTCGTAATATCAGACAGACAGAGAATAAACTATTAATGGTTCATATTCCTCTTAAACACACACAAGTGAAAGGAATCGAGAGATGAATGAGTCAGTGATACATGAAGCAGGTAGTAAGTTCCCACATGTTCATTTTGTGCTCATTTCCTCACACTGTAATTCGATGCTAATACCTACCATGGACTGTCCACCAACACCTAAAAACACCTCTCGCCGCAAAAATGTTTATTATTTGTGTTAACTCTACATTTGGTGACAATATAGTACGATATCTCTCCATCAAAAAATGACTGGACACCAGCAACCATACCTGTCATCGATATGCTGAAAATCGTTCATTTTCGGCTGTGCCTCTCGCCGCAAAAATGTTTAAAATTTGTGTTAACTTGAAATAGTAGTAACCCTACATTTGGTGACAATATAGTACGATATTTCTCCATCAAAAAATGACTGGACACCAGTAACCATACCTGTCATCGATATGCTGAAAATCGTTCATTTTCGGCTGTGGTCACGGTCGTCTGGTCAGACACACACCCACGCTTGATAACGAAAGCACCGAAAAACCTACCATTGACTGTGATTTGACACGTGACCGGCGGTGTTTACCTACAATCATACTTGTCGATTCAGTAGGGTGAATATGAGCCTTGTTGTGGTAAGTTTCTAAAATTCAGTGATGGTCAAATCATTTACATGATAAGTTTCCTGTATTCAGAAATGTTTTCTTTCCATTCTACATTCTTTCCATTCCACCATATATTCATGGAGTGTTGGAAGCGTTTTCCCTGATCTACATATTACACGCATCAATTTTTTCTGCAGGGTAGTGAACAGGGGAGATAACCACATAGAGGCATGTGGTGGATAAAGAAGTTCAAGTTAAATCGTCAGTTTAAATATCCACAACTTTTTCTGCTTGTAAATTGGCATTTGCCAATTACTCAGTTGACTTTAATTATGCTTCAGTTGTAATTTGTGAATTTCCATGCCTTGGGAACACGTATAAATAGTAGTTTGGTATCCATTTGTGCCACTATCAGCAGTGAACCTTACATATCTACGTTTATAGTATACAGAGGCTTTATTTTTTGGTAATACGCTGAATAAAGCCAATGTTCAATTGCTATATCTTCTGAATTTCATGTATGAATCAACTTTAAGATGTATTAAGAGTTATTGCTGAATACGACGTTAAACCTTAAATCTCGCGCTCTCTCTCCTGTATTAGGTGTGCATGAAATCAATCTTTAGCGAAAGCAATTTGTATTACAACAATAATTTGTATTACAACGAAAAAATGTGTCCTCGCCCCCCCCCCCCCCGATAATTGACATCTATTCTATGAAAATGATGTACAATATAAGAAAAGCATAGCATTTCTTTGGGATTTGCACAAAGCCCCAGCGAACAGAAAAACCAGGGACAAAAATCCCAATCCGACATTTAGTTTCAGGCCAGGCAATTGTCCGTCAGTAGTATACAAAGCGTAAATGGAGGTCGATTGACCTCAGAAATTTGCATATTTTGTGGAGGAAATGAGGAGGTGACAGCCAATCAGAAGCGAATAAAATTTGACCTCAGAAATTTGCATATTGGGAGCGGTCACGGGGTGGCTCTCGTCCAATCAGAAGCGAGTAAAACTTCACTGGATGTATTCCTCCACGGTGATGTGGTCCTGGCGGTGATGCGGTCTGCCTCCGCGGAGAAAAAGTAGTCCCTAGACTGGAAATCAAAATGGCGGCTGGTGGTGGGTGGTGGGTTTAAGATGGCGGCTGGTGGTGGTGGGTGGTGGGTTTAAGATGGCGGATTGTGGTGGTGGGTGGTGGGTTTAAGATGGCGGCGGATTGTGGTGGTGGGTGGTGGGTTTAAGATGGCGGCTGGTGGTGGTGGGTGGTGGGTTTAAGATGGCGGCTTGTGGTGGTGGGTGGTGGGTTTAAGATGGCGGCTGGTGGTGGTGGGTGGTGGGTTTAAGATGGCGGCTGGTGGTGGTGGGTGGTGGGTTTAAGATGGCGGCGGCTTGTGGTGGTGGGTGGTGGGTTTAAGATGGCGGCTTGTGGTGGTGGGTGGTGGGTTTAAGATGGCGGCGGATTGTGGTGGTGGGTGGTGGGTTTAAGATGGCGGATTGTGGTGGTGGGTGGTGGGTTTAAGATGGCGGCGGCTTGTGGTGGTGGGTGGTGGGTTTAAGATGGCGGCTGTGGGAGCCCGAATCATAACGGACTGAAATTATTGAACCAGCACAGGGGCTTGGACTAGAAAGAAGGGGAGGGTGGGTGTTTTTGCATGATTGCAGATATTTGTCACTGTCGTTGGCGACCCTGTGCGACATGTTACTACTTTTACATCGGTAAAAGGAATAACATTACAGCCCGAATCATAACGGACTGAAATTATTGAACCAGCACAGGGGCTTGGACTAGAAAGAGGGGGAGAGGGGGAGAGGGGGGTGTTTTTGCATGAATGTCGTTGGCGACCCTGTGCGACATGTTACTACTTTTACATCGGTAAAAGGAATAACATTACAGCCCGAATCATAACGGACTGAAATTATTGAACCAGCACAGGGGCTTGTTGTACCATGTTAATAGGATCAGTCTAGCATCTGTACCACCCTAGGGTCGAGTGTTTATTGTCCCGTGTATCTCCGCAAGAAAACAACAAACAAAATGGCGGCTCCAGGATGGTGTGGGGATGCCCTTTCCATATCACGGCGTCGACCGTAGCGCCATCTGCACACATTGACGCAAGGGAGACAACTCGTGTAGCCTAAGGATATGAAAATAGCCGTGTTGGAGCTAGGGGAGTTACTAATGGTCCAATGGGGTCGAGTGAGGTATCAATGTGAAGCTTAGGTGAAGGGGCATCTGATGGGGTGGGTGTGGGATTGAACTAGCGTCATTCTGCGCATGCGCGGTGGCCCAAGGGTATGGAAATAGCCATGTTGGAGCTAGGGGAGTCCCTCATGGTCCAATAGGATCGAGTGAGGTATCAAAGTGAAGCCTAGGTGAGGGGGCATCTGACTGGACTAGTGGGGTTGACATAGCGGCATTCTGCGCATGCGCGGTGGCCCAAGGGTATGAAAATAGCCGTGTTGGGAGCTAGGGGAGCTACTCATGGACCGATGGGGTCGAGTGAGGTATCCAAGTGAAGCTTATGTGAAGGGGTATCTAATGGGCTGGGTGTGGGTTGAAATAGTGGCATTCTGCGCATGCGCGGTGGCCCAAGGGTATGGAAATAGACGTGTTGAGAGCTAGGGGAGTCCCTAATGGGCCGATGGAGTTGAGTGAGGTATCAAAGTGAAGCATTCGTGAAGGGGCATCTGATGGGTTGGGTGTGCGAAGCTCTCGTCAAATCAGAAGCGAGTATTTCAAATCCGTCCCAGAGCTCTCGTCCAATCAGAAGCGAGTATTTTGACCCGGTGCATTATGGGACATATCCAAGATGGCGGCACGTATGTTCAAGATGGCGGCACATCCGGTGTCGAAAACTGGCCATTTTGTCGGGATGTGGTCACCTAGTGTCGAAAACTGGACCCTGTATGGATCCCGCTAGACGTTTTGGAGCTAGGGGAGCCCTTAATGGGCCAATGGGGTCGAGTGAGGTATCAAAGTGAAGCATTCGTGAAGGGGCATCTGATGGGCTGGGTGTGGGGTTGAACTATCGGCATTCTGCGCATGCGCAGTCTGAATCGGACGCATATCGCAAGTGTGTGACGCGCGCGGAGTATTATACAATCGGATAGCGGTTGTCGTGAATAACAACAAGTTCAGCAATGTTTATATAGTTTATTACCCCAATGTTACATCATACCCAGGCCGGGGGAGCCGCCCTGGGTATGTTTAGTATGTTCACAGCAAAACAAATTGAAATATCAAACACCATGTTTTATTATTTAACACATTGTCACATTAGGTACAAGGGTTTACTGAGCTCAAGTCAGCGAGCAGCATGTAGACATAGAGTGTGTGTACGGCATGATATTCATCAGTGCACGGGTGACGCATTCAACCGATGGGGTGATCGGTCAGCTTGGTCAGGAAAAACGTGACATTGGTTACCCTCTCTACCACCCATTGAATGTTGGGGCGTTGACAATGCGCCCATCTCAAAGGTTCCACGGTGTCCAGTATCTCCAGCATCGTCTCTAGTGACCCCCGGTTAATGATGGTGACCGGCTGGTCAAACACATGGTTGTTGGCACTGGGATAATAATACTGTAACTGGTCCGTCTTTTTGTGACGTAAGATGTACCCGAAAGCGACATTCAATGTAAAGGCCGTAGTTTGATCATTGAAGATGGCTTCCACGTAGCTGCGTAGACAGGTGCGGTTGGTCAGTGGGAAATTGTAGATATCTTGAGGGTGGAAACAGTACCGTGTCATGGACCAATGGCGCCGATCGATGTCACTGATTGGATGGTTGTCCTGTAAGAGATCGCTAGGAACATTTATGGGCTCCACCAGAAAATGTTCGATGTTGTCAGGACTCGAAACCGTAACGCTGGGGTCCGGCTGGAAATCCAGGCTCTTCTGAACTGTGGGTATAGGCGGGCTCTCCGTCATCGCATCACCAGTGGCGTTCTTCTCCCCGGGCTTATCTTCACTGGATCTCACCTTCCGTGGCTCCTCTTCAGTAGGAAGTTGTCGCTCAAACCGTAGAGACGGACCATGAATCATCCGTTGGTGTCGCAGCAACTGACTGCGTCGTTTGAAGAGTTGATCACAATCCTCGCATGGACGCTTGGGTGACCCATGAATTGAACGTTCGTGGCGCAGTAAAGCATCTTCCCGATTAAATGACCGTGCGCAGGTTATACAAGTATACAGTCCATCGTTGTGGGTGGAGGCCTCGTGGCGTCGTAAATTATCTAGACGAGTAAACTGCTTCTGGCAAGTTGTACAAGTGAACATCTTGGTGGTTGATAGAGTGTCTGATGAAATGGCAAGGCCGCTTCCCTTTTATAGCACGCTAGCTGGTAATCTATTTTTAGCACACTCTACCCCAAGTCGAGGATCGACACTGGTGTACTGGTGTACCACTGAGCCGCATTGCGCGCGCGCACGCATGAAGACCCTTATACATACCCAATGCAGGCGCAGACGCGAAGTGCCCGGATGATAGACACGGACGTCACCGATCCGAAAAGACACGGACTTTACCGAAAAGACACGCACTTTACCGAAAAGACACGGACGTAACCGAAAAGACACGGACGTACACGAAAAGACACGAAGGTGAACGCCATTGTGGGAAACCCCCACAGACAGGTCAGTACATGCATTCCTATGATGTTCACGCATAATAAAAGGATTGATCTGTAATCTGCGTTGTTGTTGCTGCTCTCTATTTTGGACTAACCCATCAGAATAGTACGTATCACGGGCTACACCCGTAGAGCTAGGCGCGCATGCGTGACATGGTCTATAAAACACGTCTCTCGGGATCACACACCTTCATTTCTACAGAGCCATGACGAAGATCCAGCCCTGTGCGACTCGCATTTTACAGCATGCCACCGCGGTGAATTCATTCACGGGTTACCGAGCAGTGGTCCGGTCCATGTTTGCAGATGGCGATGACAACGAGGGACGACGCCAGATCCTGAACGAGTTCACAGAAGCGGTCCTCCACAGAGTGCACTCGATGGAGAGGCGTGCCATCACTCACCACTACTGGACTATGACAGCCATCCTTGATGCTGGGGCTATGGACCACGAGCGCTCACGCCGGAACCAGCTACGGCTGGTTGGCCTCATACTAGTCTGTGCCCTATTGACCCTGGCGCTGTGGTATTGACACTATAAATACGAGGGTCAGACAGAGTGTGTGTCATTCACCGTTCGACATTTGGAGCAAGCATGTCATCCGACCTACGAGCCATCCTGCCCCTTACACCCCAGGTGGGGTTACACGTCTATGAAGATAAAGTCACCCTGGTGGAAGACCGTGGAGCTATTTGCTGGGCGCCCGCTGAGACCGTATCGAATACGGTGACACTACCTCGTGACGGCTGGACCAAATTTAAACGGATTTTGAGCGGTGAGCTCGACGGACACCTCATCCACATAGACAATGCCATCTACGTATACCGTACCTCCCTCTTCCTACGCCTGGGCCGCTACCAAGACCCCACGCGAGGCTTCACCCTAGACCCCGCTCTGTGGTCAGCCTTGGAGAAAGTGGTGCCTATTGTGGACCAGCTGTTTACACCGGACGAGCGATCATCAGACCAGTTGGCGTGGGCTCGTGCTATGGAGGACGCGCTGGCTGAACCCCATGAACAACAACTACATGAACCCGACGACGACGATGCCATTGATTACCCGGCTAGACTCAGTCAGCCCAGTGACATGACCACCTGATCCTTTTGATCTCACGGGGTTGTCCCTATAAATACGAGAGACAGTCAACTCTGGTACCATTCACGTACTGACCATGGCGGAGCATATGATACTGGCGTATCTCAGCTTGACCCCCGAGGTTTTCCTGCACGTGTATGCGGATACGGTCGATATCATGGAGGAGGTGGGAGACATCTGTGATGCGGACCCTACACAACCGTGCCCGGCTCACATTCGTCTGTCCCGAGAGGGCTGGACCAAATTCAAACGGGTGTTGTCTGGTGAACTGGACGGCGATCTCATCCACTTGTGTCACGATGTGTACATCCGACGCGGCCCTTTCTTTGCTCAATTGGCTCGGCTAGATGGGGGTACAGTGCATTTTACCCTTCACCCTGATCTATGGTCTGCATTGGAAGATGCCGTGGTAGATGTGGATGAAGTGTTTATCAAGCGGTCATCAGACGAGTTGGACTGGTCATTGACCATGGACACTGTGAAAGCCAATGAAGAAAATCAGAAAGAAACTCCGGCCCAAGATATACCCGTTATAAATAAACGATAGAGCCAGGGTCCATCATCATTGTGTCACCATGAAGCGCTGGGAGAAGGTGTTGGATAACTTATACTACAGTCCCGACAGTCCGGCGGCCTATAGTGCATTGTCGGCTCTCTATCGAGCGGCCAAACCCCAGGGGATACAACGTGCCCAAGTCCGAGATTGGTTAAGAAAACAAGACACCTATACCTTACATCGATCTGTCCGTCGCCATTTTCTACGGAACCGGGTCATCGTGGGAGGAATAGATGCCCAGTGGCAAGCGGATTTGGTCGATATGAGCGCCTTTGCCAAACACAACGATGGGAATCGGTATATCTTGACGTGCATCGATATCCTATCGAAGTATGCGTGGGTGGTACCCATCCGGACGAAAACGGGGGCGAATCTCATAGCGGCGTTCAAAGACATCTTCAAGACCGGGCGCAAACCTTTGTATTTGCAAACCGACGAAGGCACAGAATTCCTCAACAGACCGTTCCAAGCCTTTCTGAAAGCCCAGAAGGTGTTTTTCTTCCATACGTACAACGAGACCAAGGCTTCCGTGGTGGAAAGGTTCAACAGGACATTCAAAGGCCGTATGTATAAATATTTCACCTACAAGAATACAAGGCGGTACATCGATGTTCTCCCGAAACTGGTGAGGGGTTACAATCGAGCCTATCATCGGAGTATAGAGAGAGCCCCCATTACCGTGACCCAACGCAATGAAGCCCAAGTCCGGCGTGTCTTGTACCCCAGGCCATCGCAGCGAACGACGAAGGCGGTGAACAAGGTCGGGGACCCTGTACGGATCAGTAAAGTCAAGGGCAAGTTCGAGAAAAGTTACTTGCCCAACTGGAGCGATGAGCACTTCCTGATTAAACGGCGCCTACCCCGACAGCGGCGAGTCTATGAACTGGAAGATCTTCAAGGGGAACCGTTGCTAGGGACGTTTTACGAGACGGAATTACAGCCTGTCGTAAAAACACAGCAAGACTACTACACGGTGGAGCAGATTTTGAAAACGGAACGTCGACATGGCAAACTGTTTCATTTCGTGAAATGGCAAGGTTGGCCCAGTTCCTTCAATTCCTGGGTCGCTGCCAACCAGGTGAAACGACTATAAAGCCAGACACCACTGCCGTCCTCCTTCATGCCACGTCCGACCACAGTGCTATGGACCAACAGCAGCTGCCTCTGAAGACAGCGTCTCGCAAAACGCGCAAGCGCAAGTGGTCTTTGGGGGTGATAGTGCTAACCCTGCTGAGTTTGTTGTACGGAGGTGTGTTTTACGACGTAGCCTATGTCAGCACGTTACTTAACCAACTGAGAACACCAGCCACCAGCGAAACCGGTCTACAGAGAGCACCAGTCGTATCGAGCCCAGTCACCACCACCACCACACCCCGTATACAAGCCACAACGAGTGTAAGCTCTACACCTACACCAAGTACGCCCACTACGTCTCAAGACCCACCGGATTTCATCCCTCACAGTGAACAGACAACGACCACCGACGTTGTACCCACCCCCATCATCATCCCTGACAGTGTACAGACAAGGACGACCGACGTTGTACCCACCACCACTCCAGCTCACTCGTACGAAATTTACAAGAGCGGGTTACCACGACAACGGATACACCTCGAACCATGGACCCTGGGTGGCAGCATCCCTTCACGTGTCTCATCGCAGGACCGACGGGTTCCGGCAAAACGCACTTCGTCAGGAAGCTCCTTCAACACGCCGACAGCATGATCACCCCACCTATTGCCCGAGTCGTGTGGTGTTACGGAGAATGGCAGGAAGCGTATGCAGCAATGCCCCACATCACGTTCGTGGAAGGCCTACCCAACCTGGCCGACCCAACTCTTTACCAAAGGCAGCCATCATCGACGGCTCAGCATCATCTACATTGTGCAGAATCTGTTCAGAAAAAACAAAGAACATCGGAATATCAGCTTAAATGGCCACTACCTGGTGGTCTTCAAAAACCCGAGAGATAACACTCAACAGCTGCACCTGGCGAGACAGATGTATCCCGGCCGCACACCGTTTGCGTTGGAAGCCTTCAAAGATGCCACAACCCCTCAGCACGGGTATATGCTCTTCGACCTCAAGCAAGCCACCCCCGACCACCTTCGACTACGGACCGGCATCTTTCCCGGAGAGGCCCACCACGTGTACATGCAAAAATAATGTAAACACACCCACAGTGGCGCACCCAGCTGGGATGTGTGTGTGTGTTTGATGATGGAGATAATAAAAAGAATGAATACCACAGCAGGGTTGTGATCTCTGAGGTAGATAAAAAGAGCAGCGTTGTGGGTTCTGGCATTAGTTGTACAGGATGTCTGCGCGAGTACGGAAGCACGCTCCCACGCTCCGTGTATTGAAGACGGCCCCACCCGAGTTAGTCCGAACAATTGTACGCGGTGCGGACCCTGACCTTGTACGCTGTCTGTGCGAAATCGGGTACAACCTGTTAAAAGGCAACGTACCACTGACTCCGGCTCAGAAGACCAAGTTGGCCAAGCATAAGACAGGTCTCCGAACCTTAGTCCACAAGCGGGTCCCTCAAGCACAAAAGAAAAAGGTGTTACAGAAAGGCGGCTTTCTCGGGGCCATCTTAGCACCGTTGGCCGCTTCCGTGTTGGGTCCAGTATTGGGTGGACTCTTCGGCCGACAATGAACCACGCGAAAAAAATGGTCCTCGTCGAACCACGGTTCCTGCAAAACCTCCAATCACCCTACCCTGTCCCACCTACGGTGAAGACCATAAACACCCTCGATGGAGAGATGCAGCAGATCTTACAGAGACCGGGGTTAAGCGACAGTGAGAAAGTACAACGGTACAATGAGACGCTTCAACGGTACATGACGTTCATGGACCAATACAAAACTCGCTCTACCCCAGCAACAGCACCACCACCACCACCACCACCACCACCACCACGTGACAGACCGCCGACCTCGGCACCGTTCCAACAGCCGGGTGGGGTAGCCCCCACAGCCCCACAGTGGGTGGAAGACGAAGTGCTGAAGAGTGTACCTGCCTCGTTCAAGAAACAAGCTGGCCTGGTATTACAACGGATGAAACAGAATCCTAACATGACTTGGAGTGATAAAGGCGAACTCCTGGTACAGAATCAGGTGGTCCCCGGCACCCACATGACGGATTTAGTGAATGATCTGATGCGTCAACGCAGATCGCACACCGATCCTCGAGGATGGGAGGTCTTCGCTCAAGGCTTGAAAGACATGCATGTACCACAGGAATTGGTGGGGAACCCCCAGCGCTGGGCCTTTATGCAATCACCGACTCGTGCACCACGACTCTCATCACAACCTTCTTGGGAAGCCGACTGGGAACCGGAGTCACCCCCCAAAACTCCACCACCACCACAACGGGCACCTTCTTTTCAAACCTTTAAAAAGCCACCCTCGATCAGGACACCCCACATCTCCAGAGCCGTGACACGTAGCAAGTCAACGCGACGAACACGACGCCGGACACAACCGCCCAAGGCCTGGAACACCTATTAAAACCAACAGCAGCAGCAGGACAGCTCAGTCGCCATGTTTTACCTGACCCTACCCAGTAACAGTTCGCGGGATGTGTTTCCTGACAACACCGTGGCCAAGTACGTCACCCAGTTACCACAACCGTTACATTTACCTGGACGCTGGGAATGTGGCCTCGTGGATATCCAATACCCTTACTCGTGGTACAACGTGCGAGCCATTGAAGTGTGGTACGTGGTGACCTACGAAGGCAAAAACACCCGACTCACCCTGCCCGAAGGCCAATACGATACCCCCAAGGAGTTCATGGGTGGGCTGTCAAGACTGATGCATTATAAGGCTCTACGGGATGTCACGAATACTTCAAAATCCATCAAATCCTATCCCTTCAAGAATCACGTGGACTTCGATTACAACGCACACAACGACAAGGCAGAGCTTATCGTCACCGGCAAGGCGAGTGTCGTACTGAGTCCTATCCTACAGCAAATGTTGGGTTTCGATCTAAAGACGTTCGCTGGTCCCACCGAACACCATGGCGAGATGCCGATGGATATGAAGTCAGGTATGTACGGACTCTACGTCTACTCGGACGTGGTGGACAACCACATCGTGGGCGATATCAACACACCTCTGTTACGGGTGGTCCCCATTAAAAAGACGTATGGAGGTCAAGTCACCCACAGTTTCACCCACATGCTCTACTTGCCGTACGACAAACTGACATCAACACGATCACGGTGGATATAAGAGATGACACGGGACGACCGGCGGCATTCGAACGAGGAAAAGTGGTGCTGACACTTCATTTTCGACAAGCACGTGCTCCCCACTTTACATAATGAAAGTACCTTACGAGTGCGATGCACGCAGCTATGCCGACTATTATGCCCAACAGGCCGGGGGTGGCTTTCCGGTCTTTAGCGGTGCACGCATGCAACGAGGACATGGACTGGGGAACATACTCGGCAGCATCGTCAAAACGTTCCTGCCCTTGGTGACGCGTGGGGTGAAAGCAATGGGCAGACAAGCGGTACGCAGTGGACTACAAGTGGCCGGTGATGTCTTGGGGGGTACGGCACCCAAAGAATCCTTGAAACGGCGGGCCAAAGAAGCGGGAGGCGTCTTGGTGGCCAAAGCACAACGCACCGTAGGGAATAAAAGAGCTGCCCCACAAGGACACGCACCGATCGACGGCGGCCAACGACGACGCACATCGAAAGAGGGCAAAAGGATATTATCTTTTCTTAAAACATGTCCTTAATCCACGCCGAGTCCTGCCCCTCCACCAACAGTGAATTTGATTTGTGGACCGTGCCGCCCACACGGACCAGTGTCGAACAAGGATTATGGGTGGAGCATCTCCCGCTCTCCAGCATCAACGAAACCGGGCCCATCGAGTTCACCATCAGTAATGCGGATACGGCCTATGTGGATTTAGCCAATACCTACTTGTATGTGAAAGCCAAGGTGGTCAATGGAGCTGGCACCAGAATCGCTGACCAAGCAACGGTGGGCCCGACGAATCTCTGGCTGCACTCGATGTTTCAGCAGGTGGATATTTTTCTCAGCGACAAACTCATCAGTGACTCCACCAACACGTGCCCCTATCAAGCCTACATCGAGACACTGTTGTCGTATGGCCGAGAGGCTAAAAAATCTCAGCTGACAACCGCTTTATTCTACAAGGACACGCCCGAGCACATGGACACGGTGGACAATGGGGGATATAACAAACGGAAGACTTTCACTGCGAACAGTGCCTCGGTGGATATGATGGGTCGACTGCACGCAGACATGTTCATGCAAGACCAGTACCTCTTGAACAAGATCCCCATTAAAATCCGACTGATACGGGCGCCTCCGATCTTCGCCTTGATGGCCACTAACGTAGAGGGGCATGCAGCGGACTATAAGATTGTCATCCAAGACGCAGTCCTGTATGTCCGAAAAGTGAAACCGAATCCAGCCGTTCAATTGGGACACATGAAAGCCTTGGAAACAAAACCAGCCCAGTACCCTATCCGACGTGTACACACCAAAGTGTTCTCTGTGCCTGCTGGAAATATAGGCGCCAACAAAGAAAACCTGTTCCTGGGGGAACTACCCAAGCGATTGATCCTGGCCTGTGTGGAAAATACCAGTTTCAGCGGAGCCTACCCAGAGAATCCGTTTGACTTTCAACATTTCGGTATCAATTTTGTGGCCCTGCATGTGGATGGACAACAGGTGCCAGCCACGGCCTTAACACCGAACTTTGGGCGGAGGAATTTCATTCGAGCCTATCAGAGCCTGTTTACAGCCACCGGTCAAATCAACCAGGACGAAGGGAATATGATCAGTCGGGAGGACTACGCGA
>JAVTVY010044088.1:0-21322 GCA_036873755.1 Hanleya hanleyi | reverse complement strand
ACCGGCAGTGCGCGCACGCGGGTCAAAAGGTCACCTCCAGGTCAAACGGTCTCCCTTTCGGCAAGGTTCGAAAAATACATAGAACTTATAGTCATCTATACGTGTTGGACGAGTCTTCACTCACCGTATACACGCACCTCAATGAAATGCTCGCTCCAAACCTAGACCAAATACACGTACTTGGTCTGTGGGCTGATTTCATTGGCTCTCTATTTTTACTATAGTGCTCTTGCATTCTAACCTTGATGGGTTACATTTTGGCCCCATCCTACACCACTGATTTCAGTTTGACTGAATCTCCACATTGGGCATTGATGCATTATGAATAAAACACACAAGACAGGGGGTTTTTTTTGGTGAGATCTCATTTTTTTATTCAGTGAACAACAACAACGTGAGAACAACCACGTGAAAACTGAAGCCCAGAACAAGGGGCTTGTAATTGAAAGAACTGAAGCCCAGAACAAGGGGCTTGCACATTGAAGCCCAGAACAAGGGGCTTGTATTAACTTAAGCCCAGAACGGGGCTTGTACATTGAAATGATGGGCGGCCCAGTCATAGACGAGTACATCGCGGTCCTCGGCCTTGGGGTACTCGTCAAACATCTGTACGATGGTAGATAAGGGTCTTGCCCGGCATCGATGGTACAGGTAAAACAAGCAATATTGTCCGCACACGCCACTGGTCAGGCAAGATCTATGGCGCTACGTTTCGTAACATGTGTCTAATTCCGCTTAACCCGGGGCTAGGGGCCGTATGAGCCCATGTACTTCAAGATCCTCATGGTACTCATATGAACAGTCACAATCAAAGCGTGACTGAGGTACATCATTTTTAGATGACGACCCTATAACGAATATTATGGATTAAGAATACTGATCAGCGATACGGATTTGATATTTTGGAACATCATGATGTCTTGCCGGCATCATTGAAAACTGTTGACCGCTTCTCTCTTGCAGGAAACAAGCCTATGTTTATGTATACTTTTGTCTTTTTGAATTTGGTGCTAATACTGTTATATGGAAATGGAATAGGTCTTCGGATTATGGACGCGGATATTCTCTAATGGACGACGGCTGGATTATGAATGACGGACTAGACGCTTGTAATTATTTGCAACATTTGACTGTTCCAACACCACGTCTCTGTGCCTTGATCCATGAAGTCTGTTAAATCGGGATGGAGGGGTGGCAGGCCGTACGGGTCAAAGTATTCGCCCTGCTGTTCTGTCAAGTACACGGCCACCCAATGTTCACCGGGCCGATCCATCGGGTCCGTGTTGAGAACGTAAGCAGCAGGATACATACGGTCTAATGGGAACACATCTCGGGCGAACACCCCTTGAAACATCATACGTGTCTCTGGGTCATTCTCCAGCACGGTGGTTATCTGGTCTGTATCCATGTTAGGTGGAGAAGTCACACAGCACGTTGCGCGCCTTGTCCACTTGAATGATGTTGTCAAACTCGGCGTAGCAGATCACATTGACGGTGGTCGCCAGGGCTCGTGCAAAGTGGATTTCCAACCGTAAATTGCCTTGCTTGGTCAGGGCCAGCTGATGGTCGTTCTCTAAGGTGGGGGTCAGATCGAAACAGAACAACGTGTATCCGTTCCCGTAGTCCTCCCGACTGATCATATTCCCTTCGTCCTGGTTTATTTGACCGGTGGCTGTAAACAGGCTCTGATAGGCTCGAATGAAATTCCTCCGCCCAAAGTTCGGTGTTAAGGCCGTGGCTGGCACCTGTTGTCCATCCACATGCAGGGCCACAAAATTGATGCCGAAATGTTGAAAGTCAAACGGATTCTCTGGGTAGGCTCCGCTGAAACTGGTATTTTCCACACAGGCCAGGATCAATCGCTTGGGTAGTTCCCCCAGGAACAGGTTTTCTTTGTTGGCGCCCATATTTCCAGCAGGCACAGAGAACACTTTGGTTTGTACACGTCGGATAGGGTACTGGGCTGGTTTTGTTTCCAAGGCTTTCATGTGTCCCAATTGAACGGCTGGATTCGGTTTCACTTTTCGGACATACAGGACTGCGTCTTGGATGACAATCTTATAGTCCGCTGCATGCCCCTCTACGTTAGTGGCCATCAAGGCGAAGGTCGGAGGCGCCCGTATCAGTCGGATTTTGATGGGGATCTTGTTCAAGAGGTACCGGTCTTGCATGAACATGTCTGCGTGCAGTCGACCCATCATATCCACCGAGGCACTGTTCGCAGTGAAAGCCTTCCGTTTGTTATATCCCCCATTGTCCACCGTGTCCATGTGCTCGGGCGTGTCCTTGTAGAATAAAGCGGTTGTCAGCTGAGATTTTTTAGCCTCTCGGCCATACGACAACAGTGTCTCGATGTAGGCTCGATAGGGGTACGTGTTGGTGGAGTCACTGATCAGTTTGTCGCTGAGAAAAATATCCACCTGCTGAAACATCGAGTGCAGCCAGAGATTCGTCGGGCCCACCGTTGCTTGGTCAACGATTCTGGTGCCAGCTCCATTGACCACCTTGGCTTTCACATACAAGTATGTATGGGCTAAATCCACATAGGCCGTATCAGCATTACTGATGGTGAACTCGATGGGCCCGGTTTCGTTGATGCTGGAGAGCGGGAGATGCTCCACCCATAATCCTTGTTCGACACTGGTCTGTGTGGGCGGCACGGTCCACAAATCAAATTCACTGTTGGTGGAGGGGCAGGACTCGGCGTGGATAAAGGACATGTTTTAAGAAAAGATATCCTTTGTCTTCTTCGATGTGCGTCGTCGCTGGGTCGGTCGTCGACTGGTGCGTGGTCTCGGTGGGGCAGCTCTTTTATTCCCTACGGTGCGTTGTGCTTTGGCCACCAAGACGCCTCCCGCTTCTTTGGCCCGCCGTTTCAAGGATTCTTTGGGTGCTGTACCCCCCAAGACATCACCGGCCACTTGCAGTCCACTGCGTACCGCTTGTTTGCCGATTGCTTTCACCCCACGCGTCACCAAGGGCAGGAACGTTTTGACGATGCTGCCGAGTATGTTCCCCAGTCCATGTCCTCGTTGCATGCGTGCACCGCTAAAGACCGGAAAGCCACCCCCGGCCTGTTGGGCATAATAGTCGGCATAGCTGCGTGCATCGCACTCGTAAGGTACTTTCATTATGCAAAGTGGGGAGCACGTGCTTGTCGAAAATGAAGTGTCAGCACCACTTTTCCTCGTTCGAATGCCACCGGTCGTCCCGTGTCATCTCTTATATCCACCGTGATCGTGTTGATGTCAGTTTGTCGTACGGGCAAGTAGAGCATGTGGGTGAAACTGTGGGTGACTTGACCTCCATACGTCTTTTTAATGGGGACCACCCGTAACAGAGGTGTGTTGATATCGCCCACGATGTGGTTGTCCACCACGTCCGAGTAGACGTAGAGTCCGTACATACCCGACTTCATATCCATCGGCATCTCGCCATGGTGTTCGGTGGGACCAGCGAACGTCTTTAGATCGAAACCCAGCATTTGCTGTAGGATAGGACTCAGTACGACACTCGCCTTGCCGGTGACGATAAGCTCTGCCTTGTCGTTGTGTGCGTTGTAATCGAAGTCCACGTGATTCTTGAAGGGATAGGCTTTGATGGGTTTTGAAGTATTCACCACCTCCCGTAGAGCCTTATAATGCAACAGTCTTGACAGCCCACCCATGAACTCCTTGGGGGTATCGTATTGGCCTTCGGGCAGGGTGAGTCGGGTGTTTTTGCCTTCGTAGGTCACCTCGTACCAGACTTCATTGGCTCGCACGTTGTACCACGAGTAAGGGTATTGGATATCCACGAGGCCACATTCCCAGCGTCCAGGTAAATGTAACGGTTGCGGTAACTGGGTGACGTACTTGGCCACGGTGTTGTCAGGAAACACATCCAGCGAACTGTTACTGGGTAGGGTCAGGTAAAACATGGCGACTGAGCTGTCCTGCTGCTGCTGTTGGTTTCAATAGGTTTTCCAGGCCTTGGGCGGTTGCGTCCGGCGTCGTGTTCGTCGCGTTGACTTGCTACGTGTCACGGCTCTGGAGATGTGGGGTGTCCTGATCGAGGGTGGTTTTTTAAAGGTCTGAAAAGAAGGTGCCCGTTGTGGTGGTGGAGTTTTGGGGGGTGACTCCGGTTCCCAGTCGGCTTCCCAAGGTTGTGGTGAGAGACGTGGTGCACGAGTCGGTGAGTCACGCTGCATAACGGCCCAGCGGTGGGGGTTCCCCACCAATTCCTGTGGTACATGCATGTCTTTCAAGCCTTGAGCGAAGATCTCCCATCCTCGAGGATCCGTGTGCGACCTGCGTTGACGCATCAGATCATTCACTAAATCCGTCATGTGGGTCCCGGGGACCACCTGATTCTGTACCAGGAGTTCGCCTTTATCATTCCAAGTCATGTTAGGATTCTGTTTCATCCGTTGTAATACCAGGCCAGCTTGTTTCTTGAACGAGGCAGGTACACTCTTCAGCACTTCGTCTTCCACCCACTGTGGGGCTGTGGGGGCTACCCCTGGTAATGGCGGCTGTTGGAACGGTGCTGAGGTCGGCGGTCTGTCACGTGGTGGTGGTGGTGGTGGTGGTGGTGCTGGAGTAGAGAGGGTTTTGTATTGGTCCATGAACGTCATGTACCGTTGAAGCGTCTCATTGTACCGTTGTACTTTCTCACTGTCGCTTAACCCCGGTCTCTGTAAGATCTGTTGCATCTCTCCATCGAGGGTGTTTATGGTCTTCACCGTAGGTGGGACAGGGTAGGGTGATTGGAGGTTTTGAAGGAGCCGAGGCTCGACGAGGACCATTTTTTTCGTGTGGTTCATTGTCGGCCGAAGAGTCCACCCAATACTGGACCCAACACGGAAGCGGCCAACGGTGCTAAGATAGCCCCGAGAAATCCACCTTTCTGTAACACCTTTTTCTTTTGTGTTTGAGATACCCGCTTCTGGACTAAGGTTCGGAGACCTGTCTTATGCTTGGCCAACTTGGTCTTCTGAGCCGGAGTCAGTGGTACGTTGCCTTTTAAGATATTGAGTCCAATCTCGCACAGACAGCACACGAGAGCAGGGTCCGCCCCGCGTACAATGGTTCGGACTAACTCGGGTGGGGCCGTCTTCAATACACGGAGCGTGGGAGCGTGCTTCCGTACTCGCGCAGACATCATGTACAACTAAAGCCAGAACCCACAACTCTGCTCTTTTTATCTACTTCAGAGACTAAAAATCAACCCTGCTGTGGTATTCATTCTTTTTATTATCCCCATCATCAAAACACACACACCCCAACTGGGGGAGCCACTGTAGGTGTGTTTACATTATTTTTGCATGTACACGTGGTGAGTCTCTCCGGGAAAGATGCCGGTCCGTAGTCGAAGGTGTTCGGGGGTGGCTTGCTTCAGGTCGAAGAGCATATACCCGTGCTGAGGGGTTGTGGCATCTTTAAAGGCTTCCAACGCAAACGGTGTGCGGCCGGGATACATCTGTCTCGCCAGGTGCAGCAATTGAGTGGTATCTCTCGGGTTTTTGAAGACCACCAGGTAGTGGGCATTTAAGCTGATGTTCCGATGTTCTTTGTTTTTACTGAACAGATTCTGCACAATGTAGATGATGCTGAGCCGTCGATGGTGGCTGCCTTTGGTAAAGAGTTGGGTGACCCGCGCATCCGTCTCCGCCATGAGATCATCCAGAACCACCAAGGTGTCGGGTTCCAAATCGGCAAGGTTGGGTAGGCCTTCCACGAACGTGATGTGGGGCATTGCTGCATACACTTCCTGCCATTCTCCGTAACACCACACGACTCGAGCAATAGGTGGGGTGATCATGCTGTCGGCGTGTTGAAGGAGCTTCCTGACGAAGTGCGTTTTGCCGGAACCTGTCGGTCCTGCGATGAGACACGTGAAGGGATGCTGCCAACGGGGGTCCATGGTTGAAGGTGTATCCGTTGTCGTGGTAACCCGCTCTTGTAAATTTGGTACGAGTGAACTGGAGTGGTGGTGGGTACAACGTCGGTCGTCGTTGTCTGTTCACTGTCAGGGATGATGATGGTGGTGGTGGGTACAACGTGGGTCGTCGTTGTCGGTTCACTGTGAGGGATGAAATCCGGTGGGTATTCAGACGTAGTGGGTGTACTTGGTGTAGGTGTGGAGCTTGGTGTGGAGCTCGTTGTGTTTTGTACACGGGGTGTGGTGGTGACTGGGCTCGATACGACTGGTGCTCTCTGTAGACCGGTTTCACTGATGGCTGGTGTTCTCAGTTGGTTAAGTAACGTACTGACATACGCTACGTCGTAAAACACACCTCCGTACAACACACTCAGCAGGGTTAGCACTATCACCACAAAGCCTACTTGCGCTTTGCGCGTTTTGGAAGACGCTGTGTTCAGAGACGGTTTCACCGTGTTCATGGTCGGACGTGGAATGTAGGATGACGGTAGTGGTGTCTGGCTTTATAGTCGTTTCACCTGGTTGGCTGCGACCCAGGAATTGAAGGAACTGGGCCAGCCTTGCCATTTGACGAAATGAAACAGTTTGCCACGTCGACGTTCCGTTTTCAAAATCTGCTCCACCGTGTAGTAGTCTTGCTGTGTTTTTACCACAGGCTGTAATTCCGTCTGGTAAAACGTCCCTAGCAACGGTTCCCCTTGAAGATCTTCCAGTTCATAGACTCGCTGCTGTCGGGGTAGGCGCCGTTTAATCAGGAAGTGCTCATCGCTCCAGTTGGGCAAGTAACTTTTCTCGAACTTGCCCTTGACTTTACTGATCCGTACAGGGTCCCCGACCTTGAACACCGCCTTCGGTGCTCGTTGCGATGGCATGGGGTACAAGACACGCCGGACTTGGGCTTCATTGCGTTGGGTCACGGTAATGGGGGCTCTCTGTATACTTCGATGATAGGCTCGATTGTAACCCCTCACAAGTTTCGGGAGAACATCGATGTACCGCCTTGTATTCTTATAGGTGAAATATTTATACATACGACCTTTAAATGTCCTGTTGAACGTTTCCACCACGGACGCCTTGTTCTCGTTGTACGTATGGAAGAAGAAGACCTTCTGTTTCTTGAGAAAGGCTTGGAACAGTCTGTTGAGGAATTCCGTGCCTTCGTCGGTTTGCAAATACAAAGGTTTGCGCCCGGTCTTGAAGATGTCTTTGAACGCCTCTATGAGATTCGCCCCCGTTTTCGTCCGGATGGGTACCACCCACGCATACTTGGATAGGATATCGATGCACGTCAAGATATACCGATTCCCATCATTGTGTTTGGCAAAGGCGCTCATATCGACCAAATCCGCTTGCCACTGGGCATCTATTCCTCCCACGATGACCCGGTTCCGTAGAAAATGGCGACGGACAGCTCGATGTAAGGTATAGGTGTCTTGTTTTCTTAACCAATCTCGGACTTGAGCACGTTGTATCCCCTGGGGTTTGGCCGCTCGATAGAGAGCCGACAGTGCACTATAGGCCGCCGGACTGTCGGGACTGTAGTATAAGTTATCCAAGACCTTCTCCCAGCGCTTCATGGTGACACAATGATGATGGACCCGGAGAGTATGGTTTATTTATAACAAGTTTCTACCACCGTTGTGTTGGTTGACTCAGTTCAGCCGGATAGTCTATAGCCTCGTCGTCTGATTCATGACTAGACAGTTGTTCATCGGGTTCAGCCAGCGCGTCCTCAATAGCACGAGCCCAACCCAACTGGTCTGATGACCGTTCGTCCGGTGTAAAGAGCTGGTCCACAATAGACACCACTTTCTCCAAGGCTGTCCACAGATCAGGGTCTAGGGTGAAGCTTTGCGTAGGATCGTGGTAACGTCCCACACGGGCAAAGAAGGGTCCACGGTGTACGTAGTTGGCGTTCTCGAGGTGGATGAGGTTTCCGTCGAGCTCACCGCTCAACACCCGTTTAAATTTGGTCCAACCATCACGTTGTAGGGTAACCGTAGTGGATGTGTACTCCGAACTCCACCCACAGACATCTCCACGATCTTCCACGAGGGTGACTTTATCTTCATAGACGTGTAACCCCACCTGGGGTGTAAGGGGCAGGATGGCTCGTAGGATCGGTGACATGCTTGATCCAATGTCGAACGGTAAATGACACACACGGTGTCTGTCTCTCGTATTTATAGTTCCACTGTCAATGCCACAGCGCCAGGGTCAATAGGGCACAGACTAGTGTGAGGCCAACCAGCCGTCGCTGGTTCCGGCGTGAGCGCTCGTGGTCCATAGCCCGAGCATCAAGGATGGCTGTCATAGTCCACTAGTGGTGAGTGATGGCACGCCTCTCCATCGAGTGCACTCTGTCGAGGACCGCTTCTGTGAACTCATTGAGAATCTGGCGTCGCCCCTCGTTGACGTCGCCATATGCAAACATGGACCGAACCACTGCTCGGTAACCCGTGAATGAATTCACCACGGTGGCATGCTGTAAAATCCGAGACGCATGGGTGTCCGTCATTCCGCCGGAATGGAGGTGTAGGATTCCGAGGGACGTGTTATATACGCCTATACGTAGCTCTACAGCGTAATAAGTACTATTCTGATGGATTAGTGCAAGGCAACAACAACAAACAGGTCAGCGGGCCGGGGGAAAATCCCCCAGGCAGGGTGTACATTCCGTGGGACTACTTTCTGCCCGCGGAGGCAGACCGCATCACCGCGGAGGAATACATGGAACTATTTTTGACCTTTGTCCCGGAACTATAGCCTAGACAGGTCAGTACATGCCTTGATCACGTGATCGTCATGGGAAACCCCCACTGGGAAACCCCGCCCCAGTTCCCCCACAAATTTTACCCGGGGGAACAAATAAGTAGGTCAATACTAAGGAATTTCAGTTTTATATACTACTCTCATGATGAAAAACAACTCGCGCGCTGACGAATTGCAGGATAGCCCCATGAAACTGTCAGTACCAAAAACCCGTTCCTTGAAAAGTAGAACTGGCGGTTCAAAATTTATATCAAAAAGATTGATGATCTTGCTGTTTCAAACCTGATCATCAAGATGTAGAGATCGATGTCTGAATGTATGATGACCAGGTGTTTCAGAACAGATGGTCAGTTACGTTATTTAATTTTGCCAGGAATGTGTAAAGTTGCAAAATTGCGCAAAGCTGATCCGGTTTCCCCATGGCAACTGAACGAGATGCTGAACCTTTATGATGACGGAGTCCCTTGTCGATCATCTCTCTTCTCAGATGTCTATCATGTACAACAACGCCAGGACGAGATTGAACTTCAAAACTGTGAAACTCCATGCAAATCCGGAGGTACCCATTATGTGTTTTGAAGTAAATGCCATGCCGTGTTAATGATATACATCAATACGACGCTCAAATGAGAAGTTTGTCTTATATGATTTATATAAAGTGAAACATGATGGCTGTGTTTCGACTTAAGGGCACACGTGATGGCCTAGTATGTAGCGTGTATATGGCTCTATTCGGAAAGTGTATTATCCCCCTTCCCCTTAATCACCGTTGGAGTCATACAAATGTGATTTTGGTAAGTAGTTACATCGGTGTCACTTTAACCAAAGATCCCTTCAATTATTCCAATTATAGATTAAGAAAGTATTCCTGACTATTTGTTTGAAACACTATTTTATTAGAGGATATATCTGTCCACAGTTTTATTTACATATGATCGATAGTCCTTGTTAAGCTAAAAATTTAATATTCTGTAATAATTAAATTGTTAATTACTCAAACTAATTACGAGGGTCCTGTACCACTGCGCCTCTGGTGGTACAAGGGAGATCAAACATTTCCTGAATACAAATCGCATTCTCCTTCAGCAGGTGGTAAAGGGTTCAACAAACTAGACAGCGGGGATCTGTTAGACAGTAGTTTCAAGTCACAGGGAACTAAGACACAAGGTAAGATTAAGAGAACTTCTTCTTTGACACTAGATAAAAGATAGCTTTTCACAGAAATAATTCTCATCTTTATCATGTTTATGGATGATATAACCCTTGGGAAACTGCTTCATTATCTTAGACATTTCGTATTTTTAAACAATGAATTGCTGAAACAAATACTAGAAACCAAACCATGAACTTGAGACTCCTTGTCGCATTCGCCTGCTAGTTGTCTGTGATTATTGATTTATCTTGCTGGTTTGTTCCTAAGAACCTTTTCCGATGTGTGCTAAATAGAGCGATAGTATAGTCTGTATATGGTTTGTCGTAGTAGCTTGGTTAACCGTTTTTACAAAGGAGATGGTACGATAAGGCGAAATTTTGACCTATACTTGGTGCGGTTGAACTCGAAACAAATAAAATGTTCTAAAAATAATTGTGTTTTAATGTAACGACAAGACAATATGTGAAAGTTCTACCTCGATTGCGTTATGATTATAGCTATGACATGAAATTGAAATCCGCAACATGTGCTATTCCGTGTAAAAAAGGTCTAAACTGAATCGAGTCAATTAAACACACATTTAGACACAAAGGACCCCTTTGACCAAAAAGCTTTTCCAGCAGTGGAGATTTTATGCCACCGCACATCATCTGGATAAATCGTACCACCTCCTTATTTTCATAGTGATTATACAGAAGATAGTCAGGGAGATCGGAGACTCGGTCCAGATGTTTTGTCCTGGGTAAGTGGATATTACATTATTATTCTGAACTAAAGTATACACCTGCTGTGACAAGCATGACTAGAATGACACGGACTATCGTATCCTGTATGGCTGAGGTTAACTGCATCATGCCAGTTCGACTGAACATTACTACAGTGCAGATCAGCTTAATCTTCCAATTAGTGAACAGGGTTTACGCACTGATGGCACGCCAACGTGCTGGCCTAATCACCAAGACTTATTACACCCCCCATGATGTGACCCTTGCCGCCACGCGCCGGTAGAATATAGTCCGGTCAAACCACTGAACCATTGTAAGCATGTCGGCGGTAAACAAAGGCTCCCCGTTGGGGCGCTTGCCGGATTGCGCGCTAACAGCTGTCACCGCTTAAAACTGAATTGTTTTCAAAGAGTTCCCCTCTGGCGGTGTACGGCAAGAACACAATCTATTCTACAGTTTAAATTACTGGCTAACTAATTAAAAAAATATATAGAAGATTTGACTTCTTCAATAAGAATGCTGTAAATGATTATCTATCATTTTTTGTTTGCGCTCCAAGGAAACTCGGTCGTCTTGTGAACATTCGGTTGAGACTACGAATAATCTTCATTAACAAAAAGTTTCGCCAAAGATAGCTTAAAGTATGCCTAAATATATTATCAGAATTCATAAAACGTTGGTGTGTGCAAATTGCGAAGGCCGCCTCCTCTTTCAGAACGGCCAGTAAAACGGTTGAACGTAACATTTCAAATGAATACAGCTTCGTATAAATTCAGACACACGGGCGAGTCGAGGTCATAATCGGGGCAACATGCAGTGCTCGGTCAGACTAGTTGTCTCTTTGGCTTGTCTTGTTACAACCGCCTATCCAAAATATACACAGAAATTCAAAAGATCAATTAGCTCCTTACAGAGAATGACAAATACTTGTATATGCTCTTTATTCGTTACCGCCCAACTGTTAAAGGTTGCACACGAAACTTCCGATGAGGAAATAGGAATTAACAAGTATTTATGGCCCACACATCGTTCCAGCTAAATAACAAAAAAGAAACAATAACAGAGATTTCTACCTAAACAATAAGTTAATGCCATTTCATTTCTTTTCAAATGAGACACAGACGCGCATTTTGTTGGACGAAAGCGGGATAGCGGTCTTACTGAATATTTCACTTACTATCGGCAAAACATATTTTTGTGCATAAATAACCTGCGATGATATACGTATACGTACCAGAAAGAGTCATGCGAACTTGTACATAGCGATTCTTATTTACTTCTATTTATATCTCCTACTAATCTCTCATTGTTATTTATTATTTATTCATTTATTTAGTTACATATTTAGCGCTGGAAAAGGTATTAAAAAAACAAAGAAATGTACCGCGAAATTCAAATAAAACATTGAGTTGATGGGCCGCGAAATCCGAATGGGAAGCGGCCCTTCAACTACAATTTCAATCAAAAAAACGTACATGTACTCAAGTGAAATCGTATTGAACTACCGTCGACTGTACTGTTTTCATAGTAATATGGATTATAACTTAAAGTGAAAGATTTTTCCATCAGTCGGTGTCCTTCCTGCCGAATCATACTGTCGGTTCAGTAAAATATAACTTCTGCGCAGTAATATGTTGCAAGATTTCAAACACGTGTTCTCATTTTCCCGCGAAAAGCGACGTGGGGATAAACTGGTCGCGTGGGGCTATATTTAGCATGTTCAGACAGCATCCAACACTTGTACCAAAGTTCGTCTGGATAGCGGAGTTGTGTGTAGACGCCAGATTTCATGAGGGTTGATCTATTTCACAGAGGAGTGAGTTCTGTTTTATTGGTGACAAATCCGCAGAAAGGGATTACCAGACTTCAATCAAATTAATCAACCGATTTCTAGTAAAAAGGTACGGGTATTGCATAATTCGTTTCATCGGTTCTTGTCCCACTGATTAAATATTTATACACTGCATAATCCGGTAGTAAAATCCCGGACATTTACTCTTGAATGGTCAAAATTAACACAATTTGCAAGAATTTTTGAAAACGAATGACTTGAACTTGCATATCTGTATGAGGAGCGGCCGTAAGATGAAGCTTCCAATAAACAAATACCCACACTTTAATACCAGAAACGCTATTCCTTGATACGCGCAAGTCTGGGTCAACTTTGAAAGCAGGTGTCCGACGAAGCACAAATTGCAATCCATTTTGCAAGCGGTGTTTATGATTAAAAAAAATATTGAATCTATTTCCTTTCACAAATTTTTAGATGGAATGCAAATACGCTTGATCGAGGTCGACGTGTTCGCCAGTAACACAAATTCATACACCTGATGTTATTTAATAGGTATGAATTACATGCAGACATTCGTGCCGATTAACGCCACGTGGACTCCCAACTGATTTTCTTGAGCTCCCTAACAAAGACCTCGCTAGCGGGCTCTTCCCGCAACTCGCTTCCAGCCATTGTCTGCCCGTGCTGATAGCGCGCGGCCTGTGTTCAATCATGTCGACGGACTACATTCAACAGAGTTAGAACAATGGCCAGGCGATAATCATGGGCATTGGCGCACTATACCTTTGTGTTGGCACGCTTCGTTTGCGCGCCGTTGGTGCGCCAAAATTAACCTTTCAGCTGGCCTGAACTGTAGCTATATTTGGAGGAGTTCATGGGATATCATCTCACCTCAGATTAAAATCTTATGTTTTAATTGCATGAGCGCAGTTTATGAGATAGTACCTGGCGTAGCCATAGTAGCGACTAGGGAGGGGACTATTCATTTAATATAGCTCAGTCCTCGCATGGGAATAGTCTCCTCTTGGCATGGACATGCTGGGGAGGGTCATCTTTCTCTTTTATTAAAGGTTCTACCAAATACCCCCTGTATACTTTGCATGAAAACATACAGAGAGGCTGTCAGTTGATATTTTGTCCTGCGAAATGGGACATCAAATTGGAATTTTCAACACAATAAAACAAATGGGATGGAAAACGTATTGAAGCCGTAACCCTCAGCCATGGCGTCAGAGTCTGATTACGATAACGTCGTATAATATCGAATAGTCGTTTGTGTCGGACGTCCTATTGTGGACAAGCGTTGCTCAACAATTGGGTATGATGACATCATCATGAAGACAACTAAGACATTACGTTTAGCCGTGTGACGTTGTTGGCTGTTGGCGTTACAATGGAAATGTCGACCAGAAAATTCTCTTCGATTGCGCGATACTTTTCCAAACAGGCGTGGTAATTGAGGGTTTCAAGTTCGTTTTTTGAAAACTTCGACCATTTCCAGAAACAGTTAACCGCTATTAAAAGTCAAATTTAACATCTTACAACAATTTAGCGTCAATACAGTATGGGATGTGGGGAAATTAAATTGAGGTCGTATTTTTTCATCTGTCACCTTACGTTCATACATTAGATCGCGGTTCGCAGTTCGCAGTTCATTATTCGAGGAGACCAGCAATTATTTCTTCAGATATGGACATCTGTATTTTTTTATTATGAGTACTTTGAACTTCAAACTCTGCATAGCAAGAGAGAAAGTCATGCTCTATTTTCTTTGCATATTCATATCCCAAATCTGACGCCAGGGGACGCTGCTATAAGCGCTGTTATGAGTCGCTGAATGACTGGTCCCGAATAACGAACTGCGAACCGCGGTCTAACTTTATGAACGTGTCACCTTACGCACATGGGCCTGGGAAGACAGTCGTGTGTGTTTAATAAAGAAGAGATTAAGATGACCGCAGATTTCGACATCACGCCCCTTCTCCACCATTACACTTCCAATCCATGATACTCTTGTCCGAGGTCATTGTGCCTCAGCTTTAGTCCTACACTTGAACTCATCAACTTGAACTCCTCAGGGCGTCGCTGGATACACCTGTAGCCTGGATGAACGGCACTAGATACATCACCCGTGTCCCTGAGACGGTTGCAACAAAGCCGCGCTTCGAGGTAGACGCCATGAATACGCTACGAATATATAGGGTCAAGCCATATGACGCGGCGACATATGTATGTTGGTATCACGGCGAAAGGAAAGCAGAGATCATTCTCTCAGGTAATTTATACTGCGTGGTAATGTAGAGACTGCTAGCACTGTACACTTCCAAAACGATACTCCGTTTGATTTTATCTTCCTTTGCCATTTAAAAAAACATTTAATATGCTCGACTCTTTTCTTACAGAACTTTAACAATGTATTATACAGTCTGCTGAGGGATGCGAAAATATTGCCCGGGGGGAGGGGGGGGGGGAGGCGGAGACCGGTGCAAACTGGAAAGAGATAAGGGTTTTCCTGACTTCTCTGAACGGGAGTCCTAACTCTTTTTGCAGTACAATAGATAGCATTTTGCATAGGATTCAAGATTAGAGTTAACTGGTTACACATTTAAATATCCATAACTTTCGATTCAATGGGCTACATGTATATGTAAAAATAGACTATTGCCCAGAGAAGGTACAATTTTAACATCCATTTGTGGAATGCATCGTTTCACTGCCCAAACTGAAATGTTTCATAAACGTAGATAAATTTCCAAATTAATTTTTATAAATTTCAAGTTGATTTTCCTTCCAATATGCTATATTTACCAAATATTTTCCCTCCAATATGCTATATTTACATGTATATGGGAAAACAATGATGGCTATAGAAGATAGAATGTCAACATTAACGTCTGTGAGGTATTGTTTCATTGTTTAAGCTGAATTACTTAATGAATATGAAATTCTGGACATGTCTGTGAATTTCAAGTTGACTGTTTTAAAGTTAGAGCAATTAAAACAGGTTCTTATATGTATGTGGAACAACACATTGTTGTCTTTAGGGAATTGAATTTCATCAAACATCCATCAGGCATAATTTTGATCAGATTTCAAATTTCAAGTTGTTTGCTTGATGAATAGATAATTTGGAACTGCTTTAATTCCAATATTTTGTATACAGGAAAACATAATGTAAGTGTCTAAAACTGTTACAATTTCAACATTCATTCTATAGGCATTGTTTTGTGGTCCAAAATGAATTGTTCACAAACATGGATAAATGTTAAATTCCAGGTTAATTGGTTAAGAAATTAGAAATGGTCGAGTTCCAATATGTTAAAAGAGATTGCATCATTCATTCCTGGGGGGCATTGTTTTACTGTCCAGATTAATTGTTTCTTAAACACAGAGGACACTCTGGATTAGATTAGTTGAACATTAGAGAATTTACAACTCTTTATGTTCGAATATTCTACATGTATATAGATATACGATATAGAATATTGGCTTGCCATGGTAGTAGAGGGACTTTCAACAGCCATCATTATTTGAATGTGTGTGAGAAAGAATTAAATTTAATGTCGCGTTCCTGATTGAATGTGTCCGTGTATGTGGGTTGGTATGGGTGTCCCATGAAGGGAAAGGAGGATGGGGAGACTTACATTTTCATTCGTCCTCATAGGCGGGACATGGACTTAATTAACTGTTATGTTTCAAATATTGCCCATTCGCTAAACCCACTGTAGACAAAAACGGGAAGAAGGTCTTGAGGGATAGCAACTACACTATTCATTTGAAGTTGTAGATTTTACTATCGTTATAACGTATAATGCCATCAAGCTCTCTGTACGAGACGAGTTTCTAGAGTAATTGGTACCCCCCCCCCCAAATTTGATGCGGCGTATGCTTTTCATGTGTCCATATCCGGCGTTTCACTCTTCAGTGTGTTCGAAGCTACAGCTACAATATCCCCTATACTGTCAGAGAAATGACTCTGTCTGTGACGGAGCATAATAAATGCGGATGTTATTATGTGAATATCATCTAATAAAAGTAGTGCACACACTAATAGTCGCTGTCGAGAAAGTAATGCGCGCTGAACCGGCACGGCTTCGAGCCCAGCTGGTCCATGTGTGAAAGTTTGTCAGTTACTTGCCGATGGGCCGTGGTTCTCTCCGGGTACTCCGGCTTCCTCCACCAACCAAACTGACTGTTACCATATGAGTGAAACAATCTTGAGTGTGACATTAAGTCCAATCCCCCGCTTGGGTTCAAAGATAGTTTTGGCTTACATGAGAGTCGCTTCGAGAATGAGATTAGTTTCTTCTCAAGTCGATAGACATTGTCCCCCACTTTAGCTTCCTCGGTTTCTAAAATTCCAGTAAGAGAATTTATCTTAACACTTTGCCGTGCTATTTCTCTTTCAGTTGATGGAACTCTGGATGTTGATGGTGAGTGTCCTATTTTCCTCTATAATTTTTTCTTTCAAACATCAAACCTTTGAAGACAAATGTATTTCACCATAGTGTGCCAATATGAGTTTCATCATATTGGCTGACCTATTAGAGTCGATTCGGGGAAAAATGTCCTGTCCAAATCAACACTTTCGTGTACTACCTTAGGAAATTTACCAATGCAGAAATCACATGGGAGCGTTTAAAAATGTATCGACATGTGTGAAAATCGTCTTCACGTTCGCTTCTTTAAGGCATACCTTGAGGAGATCTTGTATCCATCAGATATATTCACAACATGACCTATGCAAGTTAAACGCCGTGGGTTGGGTGTATTTGCGTGATGATAGGTTAAGTGCGCCACGAAACTATTATAGCTAAAAGAAAGCAAAACGTCTGCTACGAATGATATTGTCAATATTTTACATCTTGTTTCAGATGTATGGTTAAATGCTACGTATCTGGGAATGAGCTACCTCGTAGACTTTTGTATCTTTCTCGTATTGATGGTTATACGACATAAGAACAGACGAGTTCAAGTGAGGAGACGCCGTTCCAAAGCCAAGATCTCTAAACCCAATCTGACACCGGACAAATTAGGCAGTATAACAAACTTATCCAGTACAACAACAACCTCGCAGCAAAGCTTGCTCGGGTCCGCCACGAACGGTAAAAATGCTGGTCCGTCTCAGCCTGATCCTTCAAAAAATCTCCTTGTGCCTGGTATCGGTCCTTCATCAAACCTCTTCGCGCCTGGTGCCGCTCCTTCACAAAGCCCTATAGGGTCTGTTTCAGGTCTATCACAGAACCCGTTAGTGTCAGAGTTCATACGGTTGGGAGAGATAGCTCCCTCAGCCGTTCAGTCAGAGGATGAGCTGTGGTCTACAACTATATCTACATCATCGGTTACATCCACATCCTCTTCAATGCCTGGTGATTTAATCGATGTACATCTAGCTGCGAACAAGGCTAACAGAAAATGATGAATCTGGACTGTAGGCATGTGATTGAATGGTTGCATGTAAATAAAAACTTAAAGGTGAAATGCAAAGGTAATAAAAGTAAGAAAAAAGCATTTCCCTTTCTTTTTTCTAATGATAATAAATTATACAGCCATCAATGAACGAAATCTGGTGGTAAGTTTTATTTTTTAAAGAGAAATAAAACACGTGTATGATCAGCGACTTGAACACAGTGCATCGCTTATCTCCCCCTGATTCGGAGCTTTTCCACCAGAGGCTGTGACGTCATAGTTGAGCCACACTCAAAAAATGACGGCGAACATGAATGTAGACAGCGACAGCGATGCGGAGGAATTTTCTTACACTTCTTCCTCTTCTGAAGAAGAGGAATTCACGGGAATGGTTAGTGCAGGGGTGCCCCTGCCTTACCAACACGAACCTATTGTGAACAAAGAACCAGCAGACAACGATAGGATCAGCGACACTGCAGGGGCCGTAGGCGACAGTCAAACCGAGAAAATCGGAAATACAGATTGATAAGTTCCGACTTCTTCTTTTATCCCCCGTAGCGAATGATGACCAACCTGTTAATGCGTTTCAGTGAACGTGAATGACACAAGCAAGGGCTTCGTGAGCAATAGCCTAGCTTATCTATGTGAGCTATTTCCATACAACGCAATGCAGCTACATCAAGGATAGTTCCCATGCACCCCAAGCAAGTAGCCTTGGCCATGAAATCACGTGACTTTAGGCCATGAAATCACGTGACTGAATGCTGTTCAGCGTGATTACGTCTAATTAGGATGCAAATTTGCGCTAATTAGCGTTAAATCAGTATTACTGGTTACGGGTTAGGGTTAGGTTTAGGGTTTTGGGGTTAGGGTTAGGGTTAGGTTTGTGTTAGGTATATAAAAAAGATCCAACGGTTGCTTCCGTGGCTCAGGGGTAAGATGCCTGACTATGGAGCAAAGAATGGCGGGTTCGATCCCCTGTCGGTGCCAATTTCGTTATTTTCGGACAGGTTTTTTCTAGGTCGTAAATTGTTGGACGGGTAAATACAGTGCCCCAACAACATGTAAAAATTGATGGAAAAATTCTAAGTCCAACAAATAACAGATCACTTGCTTGGGGTGCATGGGAACTATCCTCGACCATGTTGTGCAGACTGTCTCGTCCCACTGCTACGTCACGTATCGCAGCGCCCCCAGGGGGAGGTAATCATGTACGGATCGAAATTTCGTAAATAATACAGCGTTACATTTTTTAGTTTTTAACTTTATTAGGCTTAAGCAAATGTTTTAAAACTGAAATGAAATTAATATACACATTATTTCTCCAATCCTACTGCAAATATCAAGTGATTTAGACAAACCTTTGCATTTCACCTTTAAATCAAACGAAGTTGTTGTGGATTCAATATATTATCAATATGTCACCGGAGACGAAAGGATGAATAAGTGAGCAGACAACGAGTTGAGTAACACCGTACAGTGTGGACGAGCAAGCGGCTACATTCAAGTTACGGCTACAAATTACAGTGTTCATACTATCAAACTGTTGGGTTAATAGAGAAACACAAACTCGCAGATTGGTGAGAGAATGTTGTTCGAAACTCCGAGGCATTTCTTTAAAGCCTCTATCTTCTCACGATCGGTAGCTATGTCCACTTCATTTACCACGTGATCTATGTTTTCATGCCGTGTCTGAAAAAGTCACATTGGTTTTCGCATTGGGTGGTTCGAGGTTTAGGCTGTTCTAATCTGTTGAAAAGTCTCGCAAGCGCTCATTATGTTTTCAAAAGACAATGACGTCATCGATGAAACAAATACTTCCTCTGATATGTATATCACGTAAACTAGACTTCATATTGAAGAGTTACGGGTGCGTTTGCTAAGCCAAAAGCCACAGGGTTTGATTCGTGAATGAGTGGACCCACGGAAACTGCCGTCCTGCACATTTTACCAATCACTCCACGGATCTAAGGTCAAATTTGCTAAGTTGTACTGCACCCTTGAGGCAATTCGAATCTCGTCAATACGAGGTAACGCTTAACTGTCAAACAAATCTGAGACTATCCCTTCATTAGGCGCTATCTTGACCATGATTTGAATAATATCGTTTTCTTCCAGGTTTCAGGGCGCCATTTTCATCGTACACTCGAGGAAATAACCTATGTAAATAATTGGCGATACAATGAGCAGACGATTTCTTAATGATTGATTGCAGAATGCTAATGAACGATGGGTAAAAGAGATAATCCAGATCCTCGGTCCCCAGTATCACAAATACAATAACCTTCCTACCAAACTTTCTACACGAAATCGGAAACGACAAAAAATCAAGACCGCTTCATCTTATTGGGTTAATTTTGAGCCTATTTGTATAAGACTCCGAGCCGAGGAGCATGAGTGAATACAAAAGTGGCTGACATGAGGACGTGACTTAAAGGATTACTTACCTTATTTAATATATGTTCCTATTACAAAGGTTAGACTCTTAAAGAATTATAACAACTATTTTACTTTCGTTGGGGGCGATAACCTATTAGTTTTATTACAATTTGTGAAGTCATGTTTCAGCTTTGAGGTCGACGTGGGCGCCGCCATATTGTCTGTGTGATGACGTGACCGATGACGTCAGAATTCAGGGCAACGTCACTGCTAACGCTTGATCCAGGGACGTTCCAGCTACGGCATTTGAATTACTCTGGGTTCAAGTTTTAATTCGAGGAAAAAACTGGCGCGGCAAATCCTACGGGGGGAATTCCTAAAAGGAAATTGGTTTAGGTTATCTTCGGTAACTGAAAAATTTCTTCCCCAAGTTTTACAGCTGAGACTTGCCCGATTCAATTTGGACAAAATTTGAAACTGAGCGGTAAATTAAAAGAGCAGTCTATGCAATTGTCCAGTGATTTCAGTTGAACGACGATGCTTCAAAGTCCATAAACATTTTCATGATTACACTTGAACTACTAAAATCAACCAGAACGTCATAGAATTTACTGGGTTCCTTCTTCTGCGAATTATTGGCATGACCAGCGCGATCAGCCTTAAATCTCCATGACGTTGTGACGTTTTTAGATGAGTATAAATGACTTCCGCTCATCTAAAAACGTCACGCAATGGTGCAATGGCGGCGCCCAGTGCACGCCGTTGCGAGCAACAAATAGTCAATATTTCCTTTATTTCGCATTCTATCAACATAAGTTTCATATAATAAGGGTTGGAATACGATTGCTGATAAATACAGTCACACTCAAAAATAAGGTAAGTACTCCTTTAATACATGTGCTTTCCTTGTCTTTTTTTCTTCAGTGCAGAAATCACTTATCATTTATTCCATCCTTATCTGACAACATCGAGACGTCGCCAGCAATACTGCCGTGTAGTTCAGATCAACGCTGTGACCAATGTCGGATGTATTCTGTACAATAAAAGGTAACTGAATACCTATCTAACAATAACTGTTGTTTGAACAATTGATTTTGTCCCGATCATTATTAGTTGATGTATTTGTCCGTTCGGAGATCAAAAGGATAGTGTGATGAGCTAATCACTGTC
>JAVTVY010044087.1:0-22193 GCA_036873755.1 Hanleya hanleyi | reverse complement strand
AGTAGTAGTGTTTAATGTCGTTTTCAACCTTGTTTCAGTCATATCACGATAATGCGGTTGCCTACATGTTCCAAAATACGAGTGCTCACAGTTCCTATTACCCTGGACACTGATCAGCGCAACCAGTACAGCACCCGGTCACCCATCCAAGTATTGCCAGAGCTTAACGTTGCTTAACTCTGGTGATCTGACAAGAACCGGTGTGTCCAACGCTATAAGCCATACCAGGTGTCGATATTCACAGGTTTCAATGTACATGTTACCTGTTACATGTTACCTGTTGATTTTCTTCATCTAGTTACATGTAGATTATTATAAGCTGACGCATAGGAGTATGGGGTCAAGTGTTATGGTACCAAGGCCTAATCTGGATTCGAAGGGCAGAGGCTGATAAGCGCCAGAAAGGGCAGGCAAACTCGCATATGAATTATGATGAATAAGCCGAGTGGTGAAGAGGGGGTGGGTGCTGGGGGGAGGGGGGGGGGGAGAAAAAATGCAGGGTGCAATATGGTGCTCCCTGAAAGCAGTTGGTCTTATAGTTCTGAAACAGAGCTAAAATGGAAAGAACATTCAGTCGTGATTCCTAAAAAAAAACACAAAAACATGCCAACACCAGCGTCTGAATATCGGATGCTGATAGGAGTTAGATAAGGGCTTCAGGTTACATGCGCTGTATGGCAGAATGAATGGATAGAATTGAGGATGGATTGAGGGTAAACATCAGTGGAGAATCAGGACTCTCTTGGAGGTCAAACTTTAAGAGGATGCTCCAGTCATGCCCCATTAATCTCCCGATAAGAAAACTATTTTAGTCTGTGACATGCACATCTCTGAAATCAACTAGCAGATTCACTGTTTCTGTTTAGGCCCCATTGTAACAATTCATTGTTTCCTATCACAGCTGTTTACAGAATCTGAGGAGTGGCCCAGAATTAGTCAAGATTGTTGTGGTAGCCACCACTCAAATTTTGGAGGGGGGAGGGAATAGGCAGAGTATCATTTTTCAATCCGACTAAAAACAGTCGCAGATGCTGGTTCTCTAATTGGAGCTGATCTCCTTCCTGTATCAAGGCCGTTCAGTGACCTTCTGGCACAGAAATAACTCTGCACATTATCTCATCTTTGACCAATCAACGCAATGCATGAGATGGCATGACATGTTATTATGTGACAGATGTTGTCCCCTTAATGAATCGATCCACTCACTAAAATTAGCAGTTGTCAATGACTTTTGCAATTTTTAGGCCACACTGACCTCCACCGCAATTTTGGTACACGACATCATCTCCACCTAGTGAATCCACTCATAAAGAATTGCAACTGTGGATCAAGCGGACATAAATATAGACCGGACACAAATGGTTGAATAACTTCCTGGTTTTCAGGCCAGTGACCTTTGACCTCGACCTCCATTTTGGTATGCGACACATCGTCTTCCCCTAGGGTATCCACTCACAAAGAAACGAAACTGTAGATATAGACCGGGCAAGAACGGACGGATGGACGAACGGAAATTGTCATCACATGACACGCTCACTTTTGGGTGGCATATAAAAAGGGGCCTTCATTTTTTTTTTAGCTAGAGGGTTGGAATCATGAAGGATGGGATGTATTCTTATATTTCACTTAAAAGATTTATGTTAAATTAAAAGGAGATTTCAAAACTTACATGTACATGTACAAATAATATATCTTTGATACTAAATGTCATTATTAATCCTGTGCGAATATCAAACCACATCTGTTAGTCAATCAGACGGTTTTCTGAGAATAACGCTCTTTGGACGAACATTGTAAACAATATAGCAAAACAGTATCCAAATAAGGTATCAAGCCCAGCCACAGTTCATGGTTACCGTTTTTATCCAGTAAGTTCAAAAGATTGATCCATTTACCGAATAGTCTGGAAGGCTGTCGAAGTGTTGGAAATATCAAAAGACCGTCACGCAGACGGATTATAAATATCTGTGAGCCGAACACCAATCAATGTCAAATTGAAACGGCAAAATTGTCGTGACTGGCTTATTATGGCATTTTGGAGAATACAGGCAAACGGCTCCCACAAATTTTTCATAGCATTGCCCCTAGATGGTACATGTATCTCCCTGATATACCATTTTGATTTTAGATTGGCCTAGTTGTGGTAGCCACAGAATTCAGCAGTTGCCGTGGAAAATGCCATCGCCACTGTACTTTGCTAAGACAAACTTTAACCTGAAGTTGATAGTAAGGTGGAACTTGAGGTTTTTTGTCACCGCAGAAATGTCTTAATTTCAAGGGCTAGATACATGTACATACTACCCTGGTGTACTTGAAGGGCTGTACAATCTAGTTAACTAAGGTAAGGTATACAGTACATTACCGAAATAGACAAACTTCACAGACCACTCCTGGTCCATTACGCATTTAACATCTGGCAAGAAATGAACACATGCCAGTAACACACCTACAAGTACAAGATTGATAGGTTAGCACAGACAAATAGGTCAAGAACCAACTTCTGGACCATAAGCACCATTGCTAATTTTGAAAAAAAAAAAAAAATGTGAATGTGTGATTGGCAACGATTTGGTGTAAGACTCACAAAATATAATTGACAAAGGATCTGCTGCAAGTTGTATTGTCAGTCTTTTGTCCAGGATATTACCTTTTCAATGGGAGGTCTTACACCAAAGCCTTGCCGTGTGATTGGGTCTCAGCTAGAATCTACATGTACTATGTTTACAGACATCGGGCATTGTCTGACATTTAATAGACAGTAATACGATGACCTCTTTTTCGACCACTTCTATGTTCTATACTGTTTTTAGAATAATTTTTTTCTGATTCCGACGATTATCATACATGTTATTGTAAATCCTCTAAAAATTCAATCACAGGAAGTAAAATTTTTCAAAATAAATTCAAGGGTCATCCAATTTATTAGAACAGGAAGTTAACTACATGTACCTAATATCGGTCAAATAATTGGATGCGAAATGCCAACTCTCCAATCAAATGCTGTGATAGCCACTTCCTGTTTGTTGATTTCGGTCAAGTTAACCAATCAACTGATGGAACTATGACATAGCTCATTTGCTTTATCTTCTGGTCCAACATGTACTATTGTACATGTATTGTGCCAGCCTCACATTGAGACCGTGGTTAGAACATGTAGATCCAAAGGGCCATGTGTTTGATTCTGCTGCACGGCCAGGGTAAGGGTTAGAAACTGCTAAAAAAATTGCCTTACTTGATATGTAGTAAATTGGCAGAGCACATCTTGAGAAAAATATATTCCCTAATATTCACCGCCACAAATGACCACCACACCAGGTAACAGTGTAAAGGCCAAATACAAGTTTCAAATTTGGGTACCGACAGCACCTTCAAATTTGGGATAAAAAAAAACGAAAATATATTATAACAAAGTAAATATGCCCTTAAAATAATAAAGATTTTAAGACTTTCAACATCTAAACTTAGAAAAGAATGTAGATTTTAACAATGTGTTAAAACTCAAAATCTATAATTTGTTTTTTGTTGTTGCCATTTTCTAGAATTTGGGTACCAGTTGAATTTACCAATGGTATGAATTTAGCCCTGTATATGCCTGAATGTACAAATACATGTATGGCATCATTTCCAGATAGTGTGTGTGGTAAACCATAAAGATCAAAGGGTTTACTCCTGCCGAAAAGTCTGGCTTTGTGAGGTGGTAGAAGATATCAAAAGATCATGCCGTAGTACGAAGGTGCGAATAACCTGTTCCCCAAACATTCCATGGTTCAGGGGTTTTTTGAGCATGGACATTTTCAGTTTTTCCAGGGTTTCCATTGTAAATTCCAGCAAAATTCCAGGGGTTTTCATGCAGCCCTGGGCAAGCACCCTGGAATTTCTATAGCCTGGTAGGATCATCCTGCCCAACATCATTATGGCAAATTTCGGAGGTGGCCAATCAAACTGGCCCAGATTTTTTTCCACATTAAAATTTGAAAAGGTGGTTTTGATATAATTCGAGAGTCAAATACAAGTATTATAAAATTTTTTTCAGAATATATCACAAACCATTTCCAGTCGGGTATAATGGCCACCGGAAGTCCGGAAAATAATCTTACACTAAAAAAATTCAATGGTGATTTGTGACCTACACAATGTAAACTAGGATTCCTGTCCAAATATCACATTTTGCTAGACTCGGACAGACTCCTTCCCTATTTTTCCTATCTCACCCATGTTAAAAATTCTAATTTTCGCCGGTTCAAATTTGAAATTGCGTGTTCACTGGATGGGTGGATGGATGTCTGGCTAACACCATGGCTGTGGTTAATTTATTCATTCTAAAACACTTAGGCCGAAATTAAAACAGAGTAACTGTGTAGATCAACAGCCATGAAATTTTAAATATGTAAAAAGCAACATTTGTGGATTTAAAGTGATTCTAATCCCTCGAAAATTTTACATATTCCCACACGAAATGCACTAAACACTTCATGGTGGTCCCCCTCCACACTCGGGGTTCTCATTATGTATTTCAGTACCAGGTCAAACTGAGAAGTAGAAGGCTGAATTCATGCAAAATAACCAATTGACCAATGTTACCCTTATATGTTGCATTGATCAGAGAACATGTAGGCGACTCAAATGTGGTACATGTACATGTACATGACTGGCAATTTCATCTCCTACCTGCTACTAATGAGAACCCTCCCCCCTCCTTCAAAACTTACAATGGTACAGTCCTACAGCAGGTCAAAGGTCAACTTTTTTGAAGGCTTTCGGTGAATATCTAGTCTGAGCATCCAATCTATGTCACTGATACCATCATAAGATACAGTAGATGTACATTTCCAGATGAACACTATTTCATGTTGCACATGAAAAAAAAAAAAAAAATTATAGCACATCACTCAGTCATCAGACATGTGGGAATTGTTGGTTGCCATGGTAACTACGTCATATTTATGTACTTCTGTAAACCTAAGCAAAATGTAGATTCCCCTCAGGCACTGATGGGGCACGGAGACTATAAATACTGGATAAAAACTGAATCACTTGGAAAACAATTTGTGAGAATCTCACAAAGGATTAATTTCATCAATAAGATGTGTTTGGATTTTGTAAAGTTTGAGATCATCAATTTAAATTATAACCCATAAAATTATAACCTCTACATGCTGACCATGCCAGGTTCTAACAGTTACACGAAATGTCTCTGAACCAGGGGTCAAAATTAACCCATGATCACCTCTCTCTGACAGGTACTTTTTGGATGAGACGGGTACTTGTACAACTAGAGGTTCCGCTTTGACCCTTGAGTTGCCGCTCCGGCATGAAGCCTATGCTGGTTGCTTTTTTTAAGCAAAAACATACGTCTCCCCCAACCTCCCACCTTGCCTTGAGTGGGCACATAATTTAAGGGAAAGTGCTATAAAATGAATGTAGCAATAAGTATCCTAAACAAAGCTGCGCATCTAAAAATATTAATTACAAAGAGGTGATTTTCATTGTTGCAGTAGCCCAGTAAGTCGTCGGGATTTATATAGCAATGAGTGGATTGCTGACATCTACAGCGTTCAACCAGTGAGAAATACATGTAATTGTGAAGCATCAACTATTTCAAAACTGACCACATTATAGGAAAGATGCAAAACATACAAGAGCCACACCCATAGTATACATGCTGTACCGTATAGAAATTTCATGCATCTGCCTTCAGTAGTTTCCAAGATATGGAGTGAACAAAAATTGGACAGACAGATAAGCACATTTTGCATGGACCCACGCAAGCACTAGCTCACACCAAAACCTAATTAGATCATAAGGCCATTTCAATGAAGCTTCCATCCAAGTTTGGTGAAATTCCATCCAGTAGTTCTCAAGATATCTTGCAGACAAGGCCTGTATATACATGTACAAGTAGATGGACGGACGGACGGACACCGGACACGGATGAACGCATGCACACACACCAAAACCTAATCAAATGCGGGGGCTATCTCAATGAAGCTTCCATCCAAGTTTGGTGAAATTCCGTCCAGTAGTTCTCAAGATATCTTGCAGACAAGGCCTGTATATACATGTACAAGTAGATGGACGGACGGACGGACACCGGACACGGATGAATGCATGCACACACACTAAAACCTAATCAAATGAGGGGGCTATCCCAATGAAGCTTCCATCCAAGTTTGGTGAAATTCCATCCAGTTGTTCTCAAGATATCTTGCAGACAAGGCAAGGGGACGGACAGACATCCATCCATCCATCCATCCAGACAGCACAAACACTAGATGTCTCCCCCCAACATAGTTGGGGGAGACATAATAACACAGAATATTATATCGGACTTCAGAGGTATATAAATCCCATGGGAATTTCAAACTACATTTGTTAGCCAATCAGATGGATCGTTTGCTACAATCTCATGTTCGGTTATTTCTGTATTGGTGAAACTTAGCCTCTCACATGGAACGCACAAAAAGCCACCTGTGTAGAGCGTATGGCGATCATGCAGTGATCAGGCTACGAAATAGTGCCTTTGATAATTGAGCAATTCGGTCGCATTTTATTGTGAAATTAAGGTAATTTTAATCATAACTGTAAGTACATACATGTACATTCAAATTATACAAAAACATTCCTATGTTTAGTTGAATAACAGTGGTTGTTGCCATGGGGCAGCATGGTCAACCTCTCAGGGTGCAGCCATGTTGAAGAGACGGTCCACCGAAAATTAATTGTGCGCATGCGAGAACGTGATCCCATTTCCACTCCCAAGCTAGCCAGAGGACACTTTTGCAGCTAATGAGTTCTGCAGCTAGACTGAGCCTGGTGAAACAATTTCAAGTGAGTGAGTGAGTGAATATGATTTAACGTCGCTTTCAACACTATTTCAGTCATATCACGACGTTGGTTCCTATTCCTTTTCACACCCGGGAACCACACGGACAGGGTCCTACATGTATTCCTTTTAACACCCGATATTCCTTTTCACATCCGGGATCCCCTCGGGTGCCCCAGTTAGTCGCCTCTTACGACAAGCTCTCTGAGGAGCTGAGACCTATTCTTACCATGACCTATAAAGTGTGCACAACTACACCCCAGGTCAATCCCCGGCGCAAAAAACCACTCCCACAGTAATTACTCATGGTAAGCATGTGAAGCAATATATTAGTAAACATTATCGGGAAACAGTGCACAAATATGGCATCATTTCCAGACAGTGTGTGTGGTAAATCAAATATATTGAAGGGATTACTCCCGCCGAAAAGTCTGGCTTTGTTTGATGGTAGAAAAGATCAACAGATTGAAGGTGTTATAATATCTGTGAACTATATGTCAATCATTGTCAAAGTGAAAAGACAAAAAATTGTTATGATTGGCTTATTATGGGATCTCGTGGAATATCGGCGAACATTTTGCACCATTTTCACAGCGTCACATCTAGATAATACTCCCCTGATTTTCCATCTTGGTTTACCTAAATTGTTAAGTGACAGGCAGGCAATTTTTTTTTTTTTTTTTTTTTTGAGATGGGATAAGAGAAAGCAACTTGTATTCATTTTTTTCCTGATGGATATCCCAATGGATATGGGTACATATATACTCTATTTATTCTAATTAATCAGACAGCAAAAGTCAACTTCAGGCATATGCAGAGAGAAATTCTGCTAAAATTCTACAAATTTCACTAGCTGTCTTTTCAGTTTTTGAGCTAAAAAACATATCCATGCCACAGTATTTAGCCTCAGTTGGCATAAAGATGTTTTTTCTGCTTACAGTTGAAATTTGAACTTTTAAGTAAAAGATTTGATAATTTGTTTTAGAATCTGAATTTAAAATTTGAAATTCGATTTAAAATTTCAATTTAAAATGCCAATAAAAAATTCATTTGAACCTTTCATTTAAACAATTCGTATGAGAAATTTGTTAGCCATGGAGGCTGGATCTGTAGAACTGTGGAAATAGAACACCATGCAACTTTTCGTTCATCCGACCTTAATATCAGACGTGCAAATGTTTACAGTTCCATGGCAAAAGATTATGGACTGTGTAAGAGACTTGCGCGTAATATTTAACACTGTTCTTTTTGTGATGCATAAACACATTTGGCCTACATTCCTTCATTCACAAATGGGTTACAGCAAAGAGAGGTGTTGCCAACATACTCTCGAAGCAAAGTGTGTTATTGCTAATTTGTACATGATGGGAACCCTTCCATTATAATCATGTCAATCTCCCAGCAGGGTTTAATCTCCTAAATGCCTTAATTGTCAATGAACTCTACATGATGCCAGCTAATTTTGTAGCCAGGTCAGTCGACTATACCTGAAAATCATCTCACGAACATTAATGCTGCATGTCGAGAAGTCTTTATCAAATGTAATCACTATATGGATAATTTATTTCACACCGCTATATAGATGCGTGTGACCTTTCAATTTGGAATTAAAACTTTGTTCAATTTGAAAAAAAAACAACCTACATGTACCCGTTGGCTGTTCTTGTGGCAGAGAGGTGAAGAGTTTTTTGATACATGTACACGTAACTGATCATGTCTTTGTTTACTCTTGTTTGTAACATGGTGAACCGTATTGTTGATAAATGATCATGTCTTTGTTTACTCTTGTTTGTAACATGCTGAACATTTTGTTGATAACTGATCATGTCTTTGTTTACTCACGTTTGTAACATGGTGAACATTTTGTTGATAACTGGTCATGTTTGTTTAATGTCGTTTGTAACATGGTGAACATTTTGTTGATAACTGGTCATGTGTTTGTTTACTGTCGTTTGTAACATGGTGAACATTTTGTTGATAACTGGTCATGTTTGTTTAATGTTGTTTGTAACATGGTGAACATTTTGTTGATAACTGGTCATGTTTGTTTAATGTTGTTTGTAACATGGTGAACATTTTGTTGATAACTGGTCATGTGTTTGTTTACTGTCGTTTGTAACATGCTGAACATTTTGTTGATAACTGGTCATGTTTGCTTAATGTTGTTTGTAACATGATGAACATTTTGTTGATAACTGGTCATGTGTTTGTTTACTGTGGTTAATAACATGCTTAATAATAAAATAGGGTCAGCTGTATTGATACCACAAGTAGGTCCAATTAGTGCTGCCTAATTCAGGTACAAACTGCAGGGTAATCTCATTGATCAGTTTAACCCTCTCTGTACCATATCGGTACATAACTCAGTAATTGCATGTCATTGGCATACAAAAATGAAGTATTTCTATGCAAACATTCTATATTATACCTTGTTCGAAAACTTGAATGAGTGAATTGAGTGAATAGGGTTTAACGTCGCTTTCAACATTTCTTTAGCTATATCACGACGAGGAAGAAAAGGAAGGGGAGGGGGAGAGGCGGGGTTACCTACTTGTAACAGAGCAGATCTAATGCTGCTATTCTATAGTGCTGTCCCTCTGAAATATCATGACGTATGCAGACAGGACACCACACTCAGTCACATTATACTGACATCGAGCGAACCACTCCTTGTTCTATGCTCTTAATGCTGAGCGTAAGCAAGGAAGCAACAAGTTCCATTTTTCAAGTCTTTGGTATGACCTGGCCTGGGATCGAATCCAGTACCTACCGCTTACAAGGCCAACCCTCTAACCATTAGACCACCACAGTGCGGCCCTCGAAAGCTTAAAGTATCGTCTTTGAAACTACGTAGGTAATGATAAGTATATCTTCGCTTTATTCATGTTCATGACAGTGTTGATACCCGGGCCAGTTTGGAACTGTTAAAAATGCCTATACAGAGAGAGTTAAGGTGGCTCCCTGGTTTAGATGCAAAGTCATGTTATTTTTCTCATATTTTTTGTATAGCTCGGTTAGTCCATCTTCTCAGAAAATGATATAAAAATTGGGGCATAGCGTATTACTTTTTTCTAATTTTCAGGTTGTATAATGTGTACCTGTGGCAAATTGGTACAATATGATTACTATGTAAAACACTCAATACTTGAGACATAATTGTTTTCAGAATATTCAAAAGTCATGTCAATTTTCTCATTTCTTTACTACAGTACAGGAAAGAAATGAGCTCAATAAAAATCAACCCGATCTTGTCCCGATCTTTTCACCATGTTAACATCATGCTGTCCCGATTTTGACCTGGTCTTGTCCCGGTAACCGGGACAACATCGTGACAGCATCATGACGACCCGATCATGGTCCGATGTTGGTCCGATGTTGTCCCGATTATTTGTCCCGATTTTCTCACCCGCTGATTCTCTTCCCATTCCTAGAAAGTAACTTGGAAACCCTGATCCGTAAATCTGATATGCTGGGGCCAAACGACATCCCGTACGGCCTGTGGCACCGGGTATAGCATACGCCTGTGAGTAACGTTCACACCCGCGTGTCTCCAGCGCGTCAAAACGAACATAATGATGGTACATGTTTGGATATAGTGATCAAACATATCTTCATTTGTATTTCATTTCTTGTCACCTATCGACACAATTCGGTTATATTTCATTCAAACTCCGTTCATCCTTTTGCGTTCATTCCGTTCGTTCTCATAAATGTAAACGTGTGTAATAAATTATTTTGTCGTATCATCGGTCACATTTACGGAGAACAGTAGTTGAAAATGGCAACTTGTCACAGATTTCCAACTTCAAGAAAACAACGAAGATCGATCTTCATCATCCCCAGATTCACACAGATATATGTTTCTTCTTTCTATTACAATCAACTTTATATTAGATCTAAAAACATAATTTTATATGCTCTAAATTGTAATGAAATCTTTCTAGAGTGCTCTCACCGAGGTCCGCGCGACAAGGTCAACAGCAGGTCTTCAATTTCACATTCCGGTTTTCTCGTGCAAAAAGTGAATGCTTTATGCAAGAATTTCGTTCAGTCATTCTAGATCTGTATTCTATTTGCGTTTCACAATATGATTTGTTATGAACTGTTTATAAGATTGGGCGATATGAGAAAAGAAAAAGTTATTCAAAATTGTTTAATAATATTTTTAGCCCACCATCACCAGATGGTGGGCTGTTCAAATCACTTTTTGTCCGTGGTCCGTGGTCCGTCCATAAACAATTTCTTGTTATCGCGATTTCTCAGGAACTACCGGATCTTTCTCAAATTTGGTACACAGGTTCCCCTTGGGGTCTAGTTGTGCAAGATACCTTTCCTGGTCTGATTCGAAAATCCAATATGGCCACAAGGCGGCCATCTTGGATTTCCCCATGAAACCTTGTTATCGCGATTTCTCAGGAACTACTGCATGGATCTTTCTCAAATTTGGTACACAGGTTCCCCTTGGGGTCTAGTTGTGCAAGATACCTTTTCGGTCCGATTCGAAAATCCAATATGGCCACCAGGCAGCCATCTTGGATTTCCCCATGAAACCTTGTTATCGCGATTTCTCAAGAACTGCTGCATGGATCTTTCTCAGATTTGGTACACAGGTTCCTCTTGGGGTCTAGTTGTGCAAGATACCTTTCCTGGTCCGATTCGAAAATCCAATATGGCCACAAGGCGGCCATCTTGGATTTTTCCATGAAACCTTGTTATCGCGATTTCTCAGGAACTACTGCATGGATCTTTCTCAAATTTGGTACACAGGTTCCCCTTGGGGTCTAGTTGTGGAAGATACCTTTTCTGGTCCGATTCGAAACTCCAATATGGCCACCAGGCAGCCATCTTTGATTTCCCCATGAACCTTTGTTATCGTGGTTTCTCAGAAACTACAGCATGGATCTTTCTCAAATTTGGTACACAGGTTCCCCTTGGGGTCTAGTTGTCCAAGATACCTTTTTTGGTCCGATTCGAAAATCCAATATGGCCACAAGGCAGCCATCTTGGATTTCCACATGAAACCTTGTTATCGTGATTTCTCGGAAATTACTGCATGGATCTTTCTCAAATTCTGGTCTGATTCGAAAATCCAATATGGCCACAAGGCGGCCATCTTGGATTTCCCAATGAAATCTTGTTTTCGCGATTTCTCAGGAACTACAGAATGGATCTTTCTCAAATTTGGTACACATGTTCCCCTTGGGGTCTAGTTGTGCAAGATACCTTTTCTGGTCCGATTCGAATATCCAATATGGCCACAAGGCGGCCATCTTGGATTTCCCAATGAAACCTTGTTTTCGCGATTTCTCAGGAACTACAGAATGGATCTTTCTCAAATTTGATACACAGGTTCCCCTTGGGGTCTAGTTGTGCAAGATACCTTTTCTGGTCCGATTCGAAAATCCAATATGGCCACAAGGCGGCCATCTTGGATTTCCCCATGACACCGTTTTATTGCTTTTTGTTGGGAACTACTCCATGGATCTTCCTCAAATTCGGTACACAGGTTCCCCTTGGGGTCTAGTTATACAACATACTTTTTCTGGTCCGATTCGAAAATCCAATATGGCCACCAGGCAGCCATCTTGGATTTCCCCGTGAAACCTTTTTATCGCTATTTCTCAGGAACTACTACATGGATCTTTCTCAATTTGGTACACAGGTTCCCTTTGGGGTCTAGTTGTGCAAGATACCTTTTTTGGTCCGATTCGAAAATCCAATATGGCCACAAAGCAGCCATGTTGGATTTCCCCATGAAACTTTGTTATTGCGATTTCTCAGGAACTACTGCATGAATCTTTGTCAAATTTGGTACACAGGTTCCCCTTGTGATCTAGTTGTGCAAGATACCTCTTTCTTTCCGATTCGAAAATCCAATATGGCCACCGGACGGCCATCTTGGATCTCCCCATGCAACTTTGTTATCATGATTTCTCAGAAAGTACTGCATGGATCTTTCTCAAATTTGGTACATAGGTTCCCGTTGGGGTCTAGTTGTGCAAAATACCCTTTCCTCGTCCGATTCGAAAATCCAATTTGGCCACGAGGTGCCCATCTTGGATTTCCCCTTGAAACATAGTTATCGTGAATTCTCAGAAACTACTTCATGGATCTTTCTGAAATTTTGTACACAGGTCCCACATGGGGCCTAGTTGTGCAAAATACCATTTTTGGTCCGATTCGAAAATCCAAGTTACGCTCCAAATTAATACGGCATTCCTGAGTTGTGACGTTGCATCACACGAGTCGGCGGATCAAACGTTGGGACATATTCTAAAAAGTAACTATAGAGAATATCCATACCTTCACCTTCCATATCAAGAGGTTCCAATAATTCGGAATTAAAATGTATTTCTTCAAATTTTAAATCAGTTTTCTGTAGTCCAGTGAACTGCCCCACTGTTTCGTCTGCCGGCGGGTCGGCTACATGAAGGGACGTCACTCTTGTGACACAACGTTTCAACTCGACAACTGTAGACTTCTGCATGTTTCATCAGGATTCAGACACTTTCGAAGTTTCAACATTACTGCGCGGATCCCTTCAGTATTAAGTATTGTACCATCTTACTGTTTTCGAGCATGGTATCTTAAAAGAGATATCTCAAACTAGCCCAGTAAACGGAACAGAATTTGTTCCTAATTATAAAATATTAAGTATGTTTCATAGTTCATGCCAAAGGGTCGAGGAGATTTGTCTTCGCTTCCAGTACCCAATGATGACACGTGCAAAAAAAAACTACGAAACGAAGACGAAAGATCCTCCGGACATTCACTTTTAGACTAACTTTTCTCTTGTACTATAACAACCGACATAAGTACAGTTTCTAGAAATCTTGAAACTCCTTAAAATTAGAAATATGATATCGTGTTGTTTTCCAGTGTCCCTTTTTCGATCAGATTCGAAATTCTGTAAACAAAATTACAAATCAATCGTTTGTTCTTAGTAACAATGGACAAAAAGATCCTCTTGTCATTAGCTTACAATTATCGGACAATGGTGGGCGCCAAGATCCTTCAGGATCTCTCGTTTATCAGAATATTTATCTTATCGGTAAAATCGGTATCGGTAAAATTATCTTGCATTCTTCTCGCTTGTTATCACATTAGTCCAGACAAATTTTTAGTATTATGTAAATATTTAGAAAGAATAGTCTAATAAGTTGTTTCATTACCGGTACTTTTCTCCGGGATATCTTCCGTACATAAGCGACAGGTTTCCGCAACACAATTGTATTGAGGACGGAAATATCTCTGGAATGTACCTTGTACGCCTCGATGAGAACGAATCTTTTTTTATACCATCCAGGATAATATTAATTAAGTATTTTCTCAGCTATTTTTCCTTTTGTTAGACCCACCCGATTACATTTCGATTTTTGATTGATTGAAATTGTAGTCCGCTTCCCATTCGGATTTCGCGGCCCATCAACTCAATGTTCTATTTAAATTTCATGGTACATTTCTTCGTTCATTTAAGATCTTTTGCAGCACTAGATATTAAAATAAATAATTAAATAATAAATCACAATGAGAGAGCAGACGGAGATATAAATGGAAGTACTAAAGATTCCATTTCAAGGTATGTGGTATTTTATATTTTCTCATGTCTTGCAAAACGGGATTCATTTTTTTGTTAATTTGAGCTCTAGGCTTAATTTAAAGTGTTACTAATATTATATTGGTAATATACTCTAACTTCGTAATGGGGATTAGATCAGCATGTACCCCATGTGAAATGTTGTTCTTTTATTCCGTTATGTATTGCGGGGGGGGGGGGCTCTTAATTCTGAGTACAACAAAAATTTATACATTCGTCTCACAAACAAACAAAAGACGCCGACTATAACAGAATCTTGGGACAACAAGCCATGTCGTGTTCTAGTATTTTGAAAATCAATTCATCTGTAATCACACTATGGAAGTGAACAGTAGGTGATCACACTTTGAAAGCACCGCACGGGTAGGACTACGGTACGTGGTGCGGCTGTTTTCAGGGGCATAGCTCTGCAGGGTCAAAGTTCGCACATTTGGACCACGTGGGGCTTTTCGCCGCGGGAGTAGAGAAAAAGACCTGCTTCATATTTCTTTATCTATCTAAACAAATTACAATCAGTACATTTTGTAAACATTTAACTATACAGGTTTCTGAGCCATTCTGTCAGTCACCCAACTTTATTCACAGGCAAACATGTACGGCCGATTAAAGTTTAACTGCAGCAGCGGGCAGTCCACTGCGGTAGTCTCACTCCGTCACTGCGGTAGTCTCACTTCGCTCACTCTGTTCGGTTCATTTCGTTTCGGTTATTTCGTTTCGGTCAAACTCCGTTCATATTCTGGTCATAATTCGTTCAAACTTCGTTCCGGTTTAAAAATTTTGCGGTCATATTTTAATAACCGAACCAAAACGAACCAAACGAGTGTAAACATTAACGCAATTGCCTCTGTATTCACATGTCACGTAGGTGATTGTAATTTGGAGATCGCATTGCTCGCGGCATTTTATGAAATTAAAAAATGCTATATCGACTCAACTTCTCCATTTTGTTCAGAGGAATGGGGACAAATATTGGACCATCACTGGGTCGTCATCGTGTTAACAACATGATGTCCCGATGTCGTCCCGATGTCGTCCTTGTAACAAGACCGGGACAAAACAGGGACAAGATCAGGACAAGAATCGGGTTATCATCATGTTAACATCGTGACAGAATCGGGTTGTCATGATGTTAACATCATGTCAGCCAAGTATTGAGTTCATTTCTTTCACGTACTGTATGTATTCCTTGAAGTATGTAGTTTTTTAATAACTCAAATATAAGGTAGGTCGCCATCCAAAAAGGGCATGAATAGGGCTCCGAATCTACCTACTCCTACACTTTTTCCCGCCATTTTGCATGAAGTCGCAACAATGCAACGTCATGATGTCGACAAAAGCCACGCCAACAAAGAGTTTGCCATTCGACGTCATGACGTCACAAGGGATGCTTAGTAGACGCAGCATGTCACAGTATCTCATTCTATCCATTCGCGCACAAGAGTACGACTACAAGGGGGGTAATTGCTATGCGCAAAAAGCTGCGCAGAACAGCCATTCTTGTAACCAGGGAGCCACCTTAAGAGCGATCTCTACACAGTCATATGTCAGAATAGCTCTGCTCGGAGAAAAGCAAACAACATTTTTGCAGTCACAATGGCTGGCATATGGCAGAGTTACACAGCAGGAATGAAGGGATATAACTCTGTATGGAAAATGTGGTGTGAACCCTTGAATTGCATTCTCCCACTGTCAATGTGTAACCGACTAAACTGTCGATACAACCCCTCTGGCTGCACTGTGCACAAAAATGTGGTGCGCATGTGAGTTTAACTGACACAGCAAGTATCTGCAGAAGAGAGAGATGGGAAATGCACCCAGTATATCTTGTAAAAGAATTACATATAACAATTTTATGCAAAATTATTACACAAGAACATTTGGTGCAACGTCGTGTTTGGCTGTAGACATGACGAGCCGCTCCATCTACAAGAGGACGATGCGGATTGGCCGAGAGCCATGCGCACAAAAGCTGTGCACTGCGAATTGAACCCCAGTTCAATCAGATGGTACATCTGACAGTACTAGGAGATATATGCCGAGCCCACTCCGCTCCGTTCACCGCGGATGATGCTGACTGACCGAAAGCTATCAGACGGTACATCTGAGAGTACCAGGAGATATACAATCTGATGCTAAGAGGGTGTTACATTGTGACCATGTGTGTTATTCAGTTACATGTGAGATAGTATAATAAACAGTTCAAACTACATGTATCTTACCTCCAATACAAAGTCATTTTACGCCAGGCAGACTGACAACACAGGCCAAAGGTCAATGTGAGCCACAGGACGACCTTTGACCTTGCGAAGAGACACTCATGGGCAGGGTTTCTGGAACTGAAACAGAAAGCAAAAAAGTCATAAAACAATTATCCCAGGAAAACCACTTGTGTGGTCAAATATAAACAGGAGGTTGATCACATCAAAACCCCTCGGCTTTCCCAAGTGATGAGAGATCCATGTGTAGTGTGAATTGGGGAAGAGATAGTACCATGTGGGATCATCAAGCTACCGACAAACAAAATCGAGAAATATCTGAAATCGTCCATGTCTGATGGATGCTTAAGGTACTTACTGTAAACCAACAAAAACATGCAGGTTTTGTAACAAACAATAATAAATATCATGAAATCAATAGAGATTATGTCCGATAAGAGGCATTTACTGCATGAAATATAGGTTTAGGTGAATCATTTGTCTTGAGGACAATTAGATAAATATTATAAAGTTACTTAAATTTGTTGATTGTACCGAACACAGTTCTAAACATTATGTGGTAAGAGTCAAGGTACAAAGGATGCGTGGAAAGGGGGTTAACTCCATAAAATAAGGTCCGCTTGTAAGCTTCTAGAATAGAACCAGATAAGTTTCCAAAATATAGTAGCTGTACCGAACACAGAACTGCAGATATAACTTGTACATTCAGCCATATATCACAAAAATCAGAGATATTTAAATCCGAAAAGGGTTTTCGGCAACTATTCCCCGAAATCAACCCAACGTGATGTCGTCAGCCAATCAGCTACTCTACCGATGTAATTGTAACCCCAATGTGACCCGCCATTTTCGAGTCATGTGCTGTCCTGCCTGTTCAAAATTACAGACCTACGACACCTCTTGGATGATACGGAAGTTATTCATATCTGTATCTTTTGTAAGCTCAGACAATATATGTTTCAGAAGTAGTAAGAAAAAACTGTAATTTATCATACTTAATCGAGTCTGTTCTCTGCCGGATGAAGACTGAACAGTATGTGGTAAAGTATCGGATATCACTCCGCAATAATGGCGACACCATCTTATGGATGGTGAAGTGTATGCAAATGGGAGAAACTCTGTTGCAGAAAACTGCTGGCATGCTGCAGAAGGCTGCTGCAAAACGTAGCGGTGTTTAAAGGAGGTTCGATTGACCCACCAAACCCCCCTAATCTATAGTATAAATCATCCTCAAAGATTGAACTCAGCCACGTCTGACATACACAGACCAGAATATCCCAAATGAACGGTGATTATATATTCAACAAGTGCCAACCACATGAGCAATGACCTCAAGTGTTCTCACCCGACCCCCACATGTTAACACTGCAGGACTATCTTACTTACAACAACAACAACGCAGCCAAATGTCAGAGGTGCACATGTCCTTAACAAAACACAGCCAAATAAATCAAGCCAGGGAAATTGACGGAAAAGGCTGCCAGATGAAAGACCATTAAGGCATTAGCCTTAACATCTAGCCCCAATAAAATAAATACATCAGCTTTTAGTATTAAAGTAATCAAGTAACAAGCTCTACATGTAACTGTACTGTATGAGAGGTCTTGTCTTTCGAATCGCAACATGATACATTCTCCCGAACCCCTTCTCCCCCCAACCACCAATATGTATGAATTTATGTAATCTAATCTGTGACTTGCACAAAATTCAAGTTAAGCTTTCAACAAAGAGCTTTGCTGATAGCACTGAGAGGTGCAAACATATTTTTAACGGTTTGATATATAGACTGTCTTCCCTATCTAATTAACATGGGGGGGGTAACTAGTGACAACTGGTGTAAATAAGAATCCAATCATCTTACATGTACTATTCCAAGAAAGGACCATGCTTTACATTCATGATAATTTTGGCATCTTCAGGTCCAGTTATCATTACTTAAAAATATTTCTAGGCTAAAGAGATAGGGAAGAGAGAGAATGAGTGATATTTAAATCAAAATATCTCAGTGTACCCTCCAGTACTATCAGCACAGCTCTTTGTTGAAGGATTAACTTGAATTTTGTGCAAGTGAATGATTCACATTTCAAATTATCCTTCTTCAAGTTGCATATACACAGTTAAGTTAACAGACAATTAACCGTCACAGGGGATCAGCAATCAGCCATTTCCAAGGTATTGCTTCTGTCAAAACAAGAACTTAGTAGTGTTTGGAATAATGGTGGAAACAATGTGGATTATTTGACAGAAGATTTCCATAACCAAAATTATACTGAATCATTCAAATTGTCCAAGTAATTATCTTCAAGTACATTCATACATATATACATGTACATTATATAGATCTATGTTGTACAGGATCTGGCTGAGCTGATTTTAACCTTTGCCAATTTTGATGAGTGATGCAGACCTGGTAAAGCTAGAAGGTTAGTTTATAAATACAGCACGGCCATGTGGATGGAGTTAATATGGGGAATGCAGCCTGAAACCTCACACAATGTTGTATTATCTACCTTCAGGTATAATTAAAGATGTTACCAAGTTATAAAATATCTCCTGGCTATTAGATACAATGTCATCAGTACAATGTCTGATCAAGCACACCATCTTGTTGATTTGTATCGTTAAATCTATTCTAAAAAAATTTATGGGTTGTTTTTTCTATGATAACACAATCAGGGCATTCTGGGACAGTGAACAATTATAGCTGCATCGTGCTGGGCCCGTGGAGCAAATTGAAACAAGAATTAACAATTGAAACCGTCACAGAAACTGTAACTCATTAAATTACTTAATGAAACAATTGTCCACATGTGATGAAAAGCTCTCCTGGAGAAAAATTTAGGGGAGTGAAGGATAACTCAGAGGGGGAGTGATCACTCTCCTTAAAGGTGAACTGTTCAGCTTTCCAATATTCAGTTAAAATGTCATAAAACAAGAACTTCTGTAGTTGTTACAAATATGTGTGGTAATAGTTCTGTGGGTTACTGTTTTATTTTGGGTATATGAGAAGTCAAAACTTATACCACCAGAAAACGAGAGCCAGAACTTTTAAAAACGTCATCGCTTGCCTCCTGTTGTTTTTGAAACGTCATGACGTTATAGTGGTCCTCGCTCATTCATCCAACGTAGCATGACGTCACATTTGAATAAAACTTGAATGAAGGAGACCGCTATAACGTCATAATGTTCTACAAACCAAGAGACAAGCGATGCAAGTTTTCAAGACAGATTTATAACAGGATACATGTAACTTAAATATTGTTATTAGTACAATTTTGCAAAATATATTTGCCCCAAAAACGTATAAAAGTTATGTCGCATAAGACAAGATGTATATAAGCAACATTTTAGATAAAATTAAAAGCTTTGCAGTTCACCTTTAAGGGAGCTTCTTGAAACTAGGACCAGAGTTCCTTGACAGGAATGGCATATGCTGGTTATCCAAATTTGGATGGGAACACCAATCCATGCCCAGTTTAGTGTTCTGATCTGGATGGATTAGAATTCCGATCAGAATGACCCCTTATGCCATTGCATGGTATGGCATAATCCATCCTTTGCCAAGTTCCAAAACGTATGCCATGGAGTTCCTAGGAGTTCCAACACCGTGCACCATGCCTCTCTGTGTGGAATGCCTTATGCCAGTTCCTAGTATGCCCCAATTTCAAGACGCTCCCTAAAACTGATACTATAGGCTGGGGAACAAACTATGTACCATACATATAGTTTGTTTGCTAGCTAGTGTTCAACCAGAAGTTAGTACCCAAATTTTCCCAGGCCTTGTCATTCTTAAATTGGTGATTTCTTTTCAACGCCGAACGGCTTGGACTGCTATATGAAAATGCACCCACTTGTCAATCTAGATATGAAGAAGTCATCACTGTGTTATTGCATTCCGGGGTTACATCATCAGGACCTAATTCCGAATGAAAGGTTAGGGGTTGGAAAGCGCCAGGAAGGTCAGACAAATTCGCAAGCGGCAAATGAGCTGAGCGGCGAAGAAGGGAGGTGGGGTGGGGGTGGGGATGTGCAAAATGGGGGTCCCCCAAAGCATTACGAACTGGTCTTACAGAGTTCCAGCATCTAGAGAAGACTGACATACAGAGCTGAAATCATTAAATGGGAAGAATGACTTCGTGATTTCATGATTTCTAAAAATATATATTTTTTTTTTTGCAGCAATAGATTAGGGTAGGAGCATGAACATACATTCATGTTTACTAAACTGACAGATTAACTGTTTAGTCCTCTTCCATTAATAACTGACAGATTAACTGTTTAGTCCTCTTCCATTAATAACTGACAGATTAACTGTTTAGTCCTCTTCCATTAATAACTGACAGATTAACTGTTTAGTCCTCTTCCATTAATAACTGACAGATTAACTGTTTAGTTCTCTTCCATTAATAACTGACAGATTAACTGTTTAGTCCTCTTCCATTAATAACTGACAGATTAACTGTTTAGTCCTCTTCCATTAATAACTGACAGATTAACTGTTTAGTCCTCTTCCATTAATAACTGACAGATTAACTGTTTAGTCCTCTTCCATTAATAACTGACAGATTAACTGTTTAGTTCTCTTCCATTAATAACTGACAGATTAACTGTTTAGTCCTCTTCCATTAATAACTGACAGATTAACTGTTTAGTCCTCTTCCATTAATAACTGACAGATTAACTGTTTAGTCCTCTTCCATTAATAACTGACAGATTAACTGTTTAGTCCTCTTCCATTAATAACTGACAGATTAACTGTTTAGTCCTCTTCCATTAATAACTGACAGATTAACTGTTTAGTCCTCTTCCATTAATAACTGACAGATTAACTGTTTAGTTCTCTTCCATTAATAGCTATCAAGATTTTGCTATTGATGGGGAGGAATTTTTCTCATCAATGAGGAAATTAATTATATCGAGATCCACTCATGTCAAGCATCACATACATGTATACATATTTTGTATTTTTGATACAGTTCGGTCTTGTACGAAAGTGATAATTAAGTGTTGAACTGAACTGAACTGAACTGAACTTTAATTGTTGCAACTCATATTAACTGATATAAGAGGAGATATAAAGTTGTATTAGGCCACTGTTTAATAGGTGATTGTTTGTTTCTTGTGACCTTCATATCTAAAACACACATGCTTTATGTCATAACTATTTATTATTATTAAATAGATCCTGCAAACCAGATGCATGTAAATATGAAGAAAAAGTGATGTTTGGCATTTGACATGTTTCAAAATCTTAAATCCAGCATGAATTTTAATTACTAGTATTTATCCTAAAATTTAGATGCGAGCGGGTCATGAGAAACAGTCAATTAACCGTGGCCTTAGATACAACAACTTAATTAGGTCATTATTCTAAATCCTGTACATAATGTTGATCGTTTTCTTAATAGTTGATGTGAAAATTGTATGTATATATTTCCTCCCATCAAGAAGTTTATAGCACTTTATATATATATATTGAAAGTTGAGATACATGTATGAAAAGCTATAATTTCATAATTAGGCTACATTTATTTTGTACATTATTTCAATCAATTGG
>JAVTVY010044086.1:0-22183 GCA_036873755.1 Hanleya hanleyi | reverse complement strand
AATTAGCAGGTTTTTTTTTTTTTTTTATTAATACCCAAAAGGGGGGGATTTGGTTCAATGTCACACTCAAGGTTATTTCATATGGTTACAGCCACTTTGGCATGTTTGGCTGGTGGAAGAAGACAGAGTACATGGATAGAACTGCTGCCCATCAGCAAGTAACTGGTAAACTTTCACACATGCACCAGCGGATCTCAAACCGGTGCTGGTTCAGCGGTGTGAGGCTAGCGGTCACCAGCGAACGGAAGTGCCTTAGACTACATTGTACTTGGCCATCGAGGACCCATTTCAATACCCTAGGTTAACTGTATCCTTGCTCATACCAGAGAGTAACTTGATAATACCAGAGTGACTGTACTCGCTAGAGTGACTGTACTCGCTAGAATGACTGTACTCGCTAGAATGACTGTACTCGCTAGAGTGACTGTGCTCACCAGAATGACTGTATTCACTAGAGTGACTGTGCTCACTAGAATGACTGTATTCACTAGAGTGACTGTGCTCACTAGAATGACTGTATTCACTAGAGTGACTGTGCTCACTAGAATGACTATTCACTAGAGTGACTGTGCTCACTAGAATGACTACTCGCTAGAGTGACTGTGCTCACTAGAATGACTATTCACTAGAGTGACTGTGCTCACTAGAATGACTACTCGCTAGAGTGACTGTGCTCACTAGAATGACTGTATTCACTAGAGTGACTGTGCTCACTAGAATGACTGTATTCACTAGAGTGACTGTGCTCACTAGAATGACTGTATTCACTAGTAACTGCTCATTAGAATGACTATTCACTGGAGTGACTGTGCTCACTAGAATGACTACTCGCTAGAGTGACTGTGCTCACTAGAATGACTGTATTCACTAGAGTGACTGTGCTCACTAGGATGACTATTCACTAGAGTGACTGTGCTCACTAGAATGACTGTATTCACTAGAGTGACTGTGTTCACTAGAATGACTGTATTCACTAGAGTGACTGTCTCACTAGAATGACCCTATTCACTAGAGTGACTGCTCACTAGAATGACTGTATTCACTAGGGTGACTGTGCTCACTAGAATGACTGTACTCGCTAGAGTGACAGTACTCGCTAGAATGACTGTACTCGCTAGACTGACTGTGCTCACTAGAATGACTGTACTCACTAGAGTGACTGTGCTCACTAGAATGACTGTCCTCGCTAGAGTGACTGTGCTCACTAGAATGACTGTACTCACTAGAGTGACTGTGCTTGCAGATACCAAAGATTAAGTCTAATAAAATAAATTTCTAGCTGCACAACCACCTCATCATTTGTTTCAACCCTTTTTCAACAGCAACACATTTTTTATATTTTAATTTATTCACTAAAATAATTCAAAATATTCCATATTGCCAACTCCAGAATCTTGTTATAAAGACACTGTTATCCAGTCTTTCGTTTTTGAAAAATAGGAGTGCTGTGAATCACACTACTTCAATTTCGAAAAAACGATTACAAGGTGTGTGATATCATACTCCTGTAGATTATAATAGGGAGGCTTGGGCTTGGCCAGAGCAGTTTTTCACACTCCTGAGACATTTTTTATAGGTGTGATGGTGTGTATTAAAGTGTGATCACAATCCTGAGGGTGAGACTCACAACACCCCTAGGCTTCCAAGCAAATAAGAAATATGCTGAGAATGTGCAACATATTATGGCTATACTAATCATCCAGAATTGTCCTTTTTAGAAAATATCATTAATTCTGCAGATATAACAGATATATTCAAGAATACATATCACAAAATCATATCTAGATTAATGCACAAAAAAAAGACAAATACTTTTTGTTGGCTTGTAGATTACAAGTAGATAAATAAGTTTCCAAAATTTGGTAGCTATATAGAGCGCAGTTCTTTAGACATAACTGGTTACATTCAACTATATCCAAGATTATTACACTCGCTATGTCTGTAACATCTGATGATTTTTTTTGGTACACTTTCAGAATACAACCAGCCAAGTTTCCAAATTTGAGCAGCTGTACCGAACACAGATCTGCAGATATAACTTGTACATTCAACTACATATCACAAAATCGGAGATTATTACATCCGAAAGGGGCATAACTCCATAAAATATGGGCCAGGACTACTAATTTTTTTCTTGGCATCTAGACTACAACTGGATAAAAAAGTTTCCTCATAATTTGGTAGCTGTACCAAACACAGTTAATTATAAATAACTGGTTACCGGTACATTCAAGCATATATCACAAAATCAGAGATAACTGCACCCGAAAAGGGGCTTAAAATAAGGGCTGAGGCGAGTAATTTTTTACGATATAAATAAGTTTCCAAAATATAGTAGCTGTACCAAACACAGTTCTGCAGATATAGTTGGTTATATTCAAACAGAGAGGACAGAATTAGCAATTAATGCATCTGTAACGGGGGATAACTCTGTAAAATATGGGCAGACGGAAGCGACTTTCGATAGGTGTCTGACTTTGAACTAGATAAATAAGTATTCAAAATTTGGTGGCGGTGTCTAAAGTGGTTTTGCCTTAAATGCGGTAACGGACAGACGGACGGACGGAAGTACGGACAGACGGACGGACGGAAGTACGGACACACATGACAACAATATCCCAAGGCCAAAATGGCAGAGGGGTAAAAAAGAATGACTGTAAGAATGATCAGAAAGAGAGGCTGTATAATCAAACAATACATTATCATAATGCATTGTATGTTAGAAAAACAAAGCCAAATTCATTTTCAATCAGATTTCCCCTCTCCCCAAAATAAATGGATGCAGTTAACTGAATAAGTAAAAATATAAACCTGAAAGGCACTTGCAGTATGGTAAATTCTCAACTAATTTAATCACACCATTGAATTTCAGCCCTCTCCCCCCCCCCAAAACTGTGTGGACAAAATTCTCTATTCCCTAATTTTTTTTATCACACTATAAAATAACAAAGAAACAATGGATTATCTAAATGAATTTGGACCATTTTGTCCACTTCCTGTTCTGATGGAGATGATCCGGCTGATTTTATAGCGAGAAATTTCGCTTTTGTGATCGAAGTTTATGATTTACCAAACACTCAGTGACCTACCTTCCTGGGTCATATGACACAACAGCCTTGACCCCACACTTGGAGCTGTTGATTTCATCACAGACTATTTGCATATCGATACCGGATACCATAATACAATCAGAGTCTTCAACACAGCACGTATTCGGCGGACATTTTTTTTTCACGTCCTCTTTGGTGTAGCCGTCATTGTGAGCCTGTTGTTCTAACTCGATCTCACTGGCTATCCCTGACACTCCGACGTGTACCACCAACTGAAAAAAATAAGGATACGGGAAGATTAGGACATAACCCGTGGTATTACAAAATGCCAGCACTGTGTTTGGCGCATTATCAGCCATGTCAGCAAATCCAATTATGGTATGGTAGAAAATGGTTTACTACGAGAGTACTCAAAATGACAGAATATGATACACTGGCCGCTACCAGTATACTTGTGGACAATCTCTTATGGAACAAGGTCTACACAAAACATTCCCCATCATTACTTGTCACTCCTGTGGATCTGGGATCAACACACCCATTTTTCATGTTCTTTGTAACTGACCAATCACGGAGCTTCTCCATGATTCAGGGATTTATGTTGAAAACGTCAAGGTCAGTCCACAAACTGCATGGGGAAGACAGGTTGACAGCAAGATATTATGAAACAAGAAATACGTTCTGGAATTGATCGATATATCTATTAAAATTCTATTAATGTTAAAGGAATATCAGCATGGTTTCAAGAGAATAAAATATTAATCTAATGAAACAAGCTAAAATATATGAGATGAGATTTACATATACCACACCCTGTCCCCCCCTCATTGCAAAGTCAGATGGGCCAGATGCGTGAACTTGCATCTTTTGCGACTGAGAGTTGTTTTTGAACACAGAAACCCAGGCCTTGGTTTCAGATCTTGAATGAGCAATATGTAAAATTGTTGAGCGTTTTTTTTTGTAGATTTGTTTTTACTCAGATTGACTCGTAGTTAGCAGTCAATGTAATTTAGGCTGTGAACCAGAATCAAAATACCTTTTGTTTGCTTGGCTTAATGCAGTGAAAAATAACACATTTATGTATACTTACAGCAGGTTTGTGTTTTCTCCACAGAGCTGGGACAGTACCCGAGACTGTGTCGTATTCTACAGGCATATTCTCTATCTTTAGCTGGATGTCCTCTGATAGACCCAGTTCAGCCATTTTCTGCACAGCTAACCAGCTTGGGTTCTCTTTGTAACTCCCAAACTCACCAAAACCTGTCAGAAACCATGGTAACAGATATACACAGGTTAAAACAACAGACCCAAATCATAACCAGGTATGAAAGCAGACTGAAATTCAAACTCCGTCACTTAAAGAATCAGATTTGACATCCAGGATGAATAGTCATACATGTAAATGGAAATGATGCTTCTTCATTATTGAAAGACATTTTCATTATTCAGAGCACAGGCCCGCAAAACAAGAGTTTTGGGGGTGTGGACGGTGGTATTACGGTGACGTGTCGAAATATAGGGTCTCTATTCCTACGAAGTAGGCTACAGATCGCAAATTGTCCGGTAATGAGTGAGTGAGTGAGTGAGTCAGTCCATCCGAGTCCTTTCGTCGGCAAAATAAGGAGAACGATTGACATTAGAACCTTGATTTTTGGCACGAACGTGCATTAGGGCATTGTTACCAACAAGTTCTGAGCTGACCGAATTCTGCTGAGAATTTGATTTATAATTATTCTTTTATTATTTATTGATAGCTCAGCGAGTGCACTGTCATGCCCATCGGGAACCCTTGGCTGTATGTTTCACTGTATATATAACACAGTATAAAACGTGATGGGATAATGAAATAGGAAATGCTAATTTTCCATCATTTGTTAGTGCATTTAACTACACTGCTATTACCAACTTGCCAGCCTACACACAATTCAGTATATTGCTAGAGATATATGTAAGCTGTGGCCTTTAACGTGTATCCTATTTCACATCCTTGAAACATTTCCTCACAGATCACATCAGGCGTCAAATTCAGGTCAAGTTACAGTTACGCACTGTTGGTGAAATATACTACATCAACCAATTAAGTCAGCCGAAGAAAGAAAGATGTGGCATCATCCTTCAGAATAGTCTGCGTGAGCAACAACGATAAAAGTTTACTGAGGGTGAAACAAAGCCATGACGGCATGTGCTAGTTTAAAGTGTCTTAATTTATTTTCTTTGGGTAGAATTTAACTAGATAAAGTAAGTAGACGCTATTTATTCGTCTTTGTACCGATTATGCTCAGGAGAATGGCATGAAATCATTATCTTGTGCAGAGAAGGTGTTGGTCTTGAGTTGAATTACCGTAAACTACATAAATGCTACCTTTCTACTATAGTACTATATAAAATTTGTTGTATTGTTGGGAAAATAATGCGATTCAAAAAGTTGTTTTGATCCTGGACAAGGGCACTGAAAACCATTAAAGAGATCGATATATTTTCACACGTAAAGCTTGAAATCTACTGAACTTTTTTATTATTCAATCTGTTTTCTTTAGTTAACAAATTGTAAAATTAAATCGGCGATAGTTATTTATTTTTGGAATGAAGGCGCAGCAGGAGATTGTTACAACAAGTCTTGAGCTGACCTACTTTTGATGAAAATTTCTGGTGATTTTTGATGAAAATCACTGGCGATTCTGACTTGGGCGGTGCCCATCTTAATATAGGCAGGATTCTAACTGGGGGCGGGGATTTCCAAGAGTTCAGTTCGCGTTCCGAGTCCTAATGCCTACTCTACTTTGTAGGTCCTGTGACGTTAGTCACACTGCTCATGTATATAACCCCATGCTTTATATAAATCAACATCTATATAAAGCATGGGGTTATATATAGAGACCCTATATTTCGACACGTCACCGTAATACCACCGTCCATACCCCCCAAAACTCTTGTTTTGCGGGCCTGTGTTCAGAGTTACCACCTTTTTCCTACGAAGTAGGCTCTCATTTGCAAATTGTCTGGTAAATGAGTCAGTCAGCCCATCCGAATCCTTTCGTCAGCAAGATAAGGAGAATCGTTGACATTAGAACCCTGATTTTTGGCATGAAGGTGCATTAGGGGACTGTTACCAGCAAGTTCTGAGCTGACCTACTTTTTATGAAAATTTCTGGTGATTCCTGATGCCTGCCCTACTTCGTAGGTCCTGTGACGTTAGTCACACTGCACATGTCATGCATGTGAAAAATATTTTTCCCAGACTTTCAATGAACTAAATCAACTTTTCATTCAGCACTTTCAAGCACCTTTCGACCATTACATGCGCAGTGATTTCTTGCATCTCAATACTTGAATGCTTGCAAATAGCATAAAATAATGTGTTTCCAACAACAGAACAAGTGATCCTTTTTATCGAAGCTAAAATTCAATTTTCAAGGGCTGGAAATTGGTAATTTAAAATACAAGCACTTTCCAGGTTTTCAAGAACCTGCTGCAGCTCTGATTAATACTGGCAGTACCAAAAATCCAAGTAAGTATAAATGAAGTCAAGCTTGGTTTTTTCATGAGAGCAGTGGCCTAGAAATAATGCCTGTAATATAAGCAGTGTTCTATGCAGGAAAATTGCTGAGTCCTAATTGGATTTCTTGTAAATTTTTCGACTTGAAAAATTTACAAGGAAGTGTTAAGAAGAAAAGGCTAGAGTGTTCAAATGGTGTTTGGTACACATGTTCACCCCAAGAGTGTTACATCTTGGCACAAATTCAGATGATATATCAAAATATTTGAATTCTTGGCAAAAAATATTTGATTTGTGTTCAAATATTGATGCATTTGGTTTTTTAGAAGAGTCCTATTGAAGGACACAATGAGACCCTGTATATAATACCGATAAGGTACATTACCAAAACTAGTACTGGAAATTTTCTTCAGTCGTCGACATTAAAACCGTGTTGAATAAACATTGACTCGTCTACCCGTATTGTTTATTGTATACATGTATTACTGATCGAAATTAGCCACAAAAATGGTTGTTTCATGCCGATTTCTGACAATAGAGATAAAGCGCCAAAATAAGATGTTATAAGGGGTAGTTTGACTGAAAATCAAACTGTGTAAATTTGTTTTTTTTTGTCAGACAGATATTGTTTGATATATAGTCATAAACTCATAATCTCACCTGTAACCAATACAGTTGTCTTTCCCCCGGATGTACTTCCATAATCGAAATCGCCCATCTTAATGGTCAAAACTATTTCACTTTGTCTTCAGTCAGGATGACAATGAATAAGAGAGCTGAATAGATGGCGTTTACTTTTGTATGGTACTGGTCCTACATATATGTTTGCTCTGTGTGACGACACAGCTGGCGCTACTCCGGGGATTAGCTGAAAAAGAAAGCGATAATGGAAATTAAATCACATTTATACCTATATCTAAATATACAACTGTAATTATCTGTACCTATCTATATCATGAAGATATATGACCGTATTTGTACTGCAGCTCTAGTAAATAGACTACTTAGTGTGTCGAATGTATGGCACGTCAATATACAAGGCCAAACAATATAAACTAAGTGTTTCCAATTACACAGTAATTTGAATATTACGGTAGGTAGGTGCGCTTTATACTTATTTTTACTCAAAAAATTTATGTGCGCTTTTTGTAGGGTAGGAAGGGAAAAGGTTAAAAGATTGCTCCATTATTTTTTGGAAGCGTGACAAGAAAAAGGTCTTTCGATCGCGGCATGGGAATTCTTCAACAGCTGGGAGCTCTAATCTGTTGTTATTGTGTTTCTCATTCACTACAGTCAGCATGTTGACAAGTTTGACCTGATAAAAATTTGAAAATCCCACTACTCATAAAAGTGGACAGGTTCGGCAGATTTTGCCCATTTTTTTCGCAAATGTTGGAAAAAAAATGTAGGATAGGTATATTATCAGTATGTTGGGCCAGGTAACCAGAAACACACATATTATTTTGATTGGCCTGACGATATCATATACTTATACATGGCCTACATACATGTACAGGTGTGTCTCAGCATAGTACATATAGGTCACACAATATACACTGTATATGTAGTCTGAAGGATTGAAAAGTAGAACAGCATTTAGTTAATCATATGTTAATAGTATTAAATGTATTCGAGGAAGAATCTGAATATAACTGAAGTTTTGTAGGGATAATTAGAAAAATGTACATGTACGTCAAATTTATACTAATATCAGGGCCTACTCCAGAATTAAAGGCCAGGAGCTGGTAAAAAAAAGAAAATTATGGCAAAGGCACTGCATGCACCGAGGGGCTAGATTAGGATCTGACTACACATGTACATGTATATAGTGGGTGAGTGAGTGAATAGCGTTTAACGTCGCTTTCAACATTTTTTCAGCTATATCATGACGGGGAAGGGAAGGGAGGGGAGGGGGAGAGGCAGGGGAACCTACTTGTAACAGAGCAGATCTAATGCTGCCATTTTATAGTGCTGTCCCACTGAAATATCATGCCGTAGGCAGACATGACACCCCACTCAGTCACATTATACTGACACCGAGCGAACCAGTCCTTGTTCTATCCTCTTAATGCTGAGCGTAAGCGAGGGAGCAACAAGTTCCATTTTTCAAGTCTTAGGTATGACCCGGCCTGGGACATGTATATAGTGTACATAGCATAAGTCCTTTATGGTCAAAGCCTCCCCCACTGGGCTTTCCAGATAAGGAGCAGATTTGCACCAAAAAAGTAGGACAAAATGTTGTGAAATATACACAATTGTTACTGAATGTGTAAAAAAAAAATGCAGTATGGTTTCTTTTATCCTGTCGTCTGTCTGTCTGTATATATATGCATTGACTTTCTTACCAACATCTGTTCTGTTGGCTGTCAGTTACACAGTAAGACCATGCAGTGTGATTATATGATATCAAACTATTCTTCCAAAATTAAGATTACCCAGTATCATCCTCGCGAGTCAGTGTATCGATCGATCTGTTACAATCGATACACTGGCTTGGTTAGTTACCCATACGAGTTCTGAATAAAAATACATTTAGGTCAAGGGGTTCCTCTCAATCTACCCAACATGCCCAATCAGTGAACGCACTTATCTAGCTGATTATGCCAATCCGCTGTGAGAAATGAGATGTGAAAGGATCGAATTTCATCGTGGGCCAAAATGCTTTCATGTCAAGCTGAAATCGACATGATAGAAGTCAAAGCAAAAACTGCTGGCTTGCGATACCGACATGCTTATTCAAAACAAGTGCAGGGGATGAAATGTCCCAGATTGTATAACAGAGGCAGATTCATCTCGAGAACTCGTTCGAATCACCAAAAATGTTCAGGTACCGGTACCATACAATCTGTGAGGATTTAGGATTTACTTGGACTTAAATTGTGAAGATGACCCAGTACCTGAACTGGAGAGTTGTATTAACTCTACTCTCATAAACAGCTGGTGTCACTTTCACTGATGTCTCTAACGTTCTGCCGCGATTCACACTGCATATTTCGCACCGCTTGACTGTTAGGAGTGCTCTGCACTGGCCAACCCTTGATGGCCAATGAAAATTACGGACGAGTCTCAGTCGGCTTTGTTAAAAAATGACAGCAACAACATCCGGGCATCTGCCATCTTTACTTAATTTCGATCATGTGCAGTAGTTAGTCGATCATGGTTACTATGAGGAATCTGGTTACCTCTGAGCTATTATGGCACAGTGATTGGATACATGTAACCACATAAGGCGCCCCAAGTGGTCAAGAGGCGCAAAATATGCAGTGTGAACCAGTGGGGGAACTAGAGTAGGAATGTAAGTGACACAAGCTGTTTATGAGCATATATTAAACCCAGCCTGTTTTACTGCAAAAAAAAAACAACAACAAAAAAACAACACAAAAAAACAACAGCCTCAGGGGGTGATCACATTTATTAGAGCAGGAAGTTGACAAAAATTGTCCAAAATCATCTAACCCAGAAACTCTGGCTGTGACAGGTGAATATAGGTAAGGGGGCATGGCATTCCTATCACAGCCCAGATCGAGGGTGGGTTAAATTTTCGCTGACAAAAATAACGAAACGGGAGAGAAAAAATATGCCAATTTGATTCAGTTTGACCGACCTGGGCTTCTTTAACCATGTACCATCTCTCGTGACTGTTTTGATGCTGACAAAATGTGATCAAACGTTTGGGAAAAAACTTCCATTGATTTTAACGTTTTCGCGCCTTTCTGACATCTTGTGAGAATATGACCTTGATCTCGTGACCTTTCTAATCACGTGAATAAACATACGTCACTATTGGTTCTTGATGACGTGAGTCAAAAGGTCAACCCCATTCTGCGCATGTCCCTGTAAACTATGGCGAAAGAAACACAACGACAAAATGACAAAATCCGTGTTTGATGGCAAATTCCATCTAATTAAAGGAGTCATTAGGTGGTTGTCATAGTGCTGGAGATGCCAAATCATATTATTTATTCGATAAAATGCTTTTTGTGCCTCTGTCTCAATTCCCCACGCCGTGTGCAGTTAAAGATCTCGAGCGACTGACGTCTTATTTTTTTTTTGCCTTTTCGGTCTGTATAAGTGATTCGGGCTAAAGGTTAAAACGAACTAAATGACGTCACTTCCCCCAAAGGTGGATGTTCGTGGTAAGCATATCCCGCATTAAATGCTCAGTTGTGTTATTACTGGATAATATGATAACTAACTTTTATTGTGTTTCGCTAACTTAGTAAGTGTCGATTAATTTCTGAAAAAATTGTGACAGTCGCGAGCCTGTGTTCTTTTCAGGACACAATCAAACGACGATACCCACGTGACCAGCTCAGACGGTTGAAAAGTGCTCGTCTCAGAAGACAGTTTGCGTTCTCAAAAATTAATTGGATTGGAGTGTGGTTTGGTACATTTCACATGAAGTGGGAGGAGTGGTAATCAACAACATCAGTGTGTAGTTCCAGGTTAAAGTACAAGAAGGTCAGTTTTTCAGGGGCGAACTGAACCTGTTTAACCTGGAACGTAATGGGACTAAACTATAGTTCATTGTTACCTATAGCGGTCAGCAAAAAAAAATAAAAAAAATAGACTCCTTAGCCGATGTTTTCGGGCTACAAAATCATCATGATTATTTCTTAGTATTTTAATTATTTTAGATGCTGATCCAGTCAAGTCATTAGAAGAACTCGACTGATTAAATTGTTACGGGAATGACCATACACTGTACATGTATAGCCCTATTATCTCCCCGATTAAATCACTTTCAAGGCTTGAACATCTGCCTCTAGGAGGTAATCGTCTTCCTTTCATTTTTTGCAAAGATTCCTGCAATTATTTTTAATATAAGACTAAGAAACTCTCCGGGAATATTTGTTTGACAAGCTATTTAATAAACACGATATAATGGGGAATATCTGTATATTTCTGTTGTGCATGTGAAGCTATGTCTTCTACCATCCTCTCCCAGGATGCTTTGCGCTAAGCTCCATTCACCTCATGTAGGGGACCCGGGTCTCGCCATTTTTTTGCAGCATTCTTGCAGAAACCAAGAGCTGTTCTATCTAACTCTTTTACTGATCACAAAATGTATATTTATCTTGAAATACACTAAACAGTTATTGAGTGTATTTCAAAACGCCAGTTTCACACAGCTTGAAGGCAGGTTTTTGACAAATTATCCTAGAACTTTATGTTGTGGAAATATATAACAGTGAGTCGCGACCGATACCAATACGCTCACTTAGCCGGTCGCCATATTCGTTTACTGTGGCAACAGATGACCTCGGGTCAACTCCGGCACAGCCCGTGAGACCCTGACAGCGCTGAATGGAGAGGCACGAAGCAGAACGTAAAGAATGCCTGGTCTCTCTTTGCTTGTAGAACATTACAACGTTATAGAGCTCTCCTTCATTCAAGTTTTAGTTAATGTATCATTTTACATAATGCCATACTATGTCACTATAACGTCATTACATTCCAAAAACAAATTACAATGGGAGGCAATCGATGACATTTTCGAAAGTTGTACCTCCCGTTTTCTGGTGGTATAAGTTTTGACTTATTGTATACTCAGAAGAAAATAATCCACAGAACTACTACTTGTACCACACACAAACAACTATAACTACAAAGGCTTTGATTTATGACATTTTAGCAGAACATTGGACACATGTTGGAAAGCTTTGCAGTTCACCTTTAATCAATTCCTTACATTGAAGTTTATCTGCATGAAATCTTTATGTCAACTGAGGCTAAATACTGTGGCTTGGAGAGAGAGAGAATTAAGGTTTAACGTCGCATTCAGCAATATTTCAGCTATATATAGTGACGATCAAAAAAAAGTATTCAAGTTAATAACTTAGTAATCCTACATTCCCAACACATTAAAACATACACACATTAAAACTTATACAACAAATATATGGTTGATAGTCACAAGCGACGAGTACTGATCTCCATGTGCTATAATTCTTACCGTATAAACGTTCATTTTGATGCTCCTTACCGGTTATTTTCTGGAAGCTAATTCCTTCTCCTCCACACTTGTCACTTTATTAAAGTTCGCAGTGCTGGCGATTAGCTGTGCACGAGCCACTTTCACAACAAACTCAACCTTCCCTATATTACGGTAGATGCCATATTATTGTATGTATTTGGGCCATCGCGTCCGGTCAACTTTTCGGCATGTATTCATCCTCAGGTGTTGAAGGAAGTGACGGTATTTCGCGGAAGAGGAATTAAAACGAAGCATTTAATTCATCTACTATATCTATCCGATGCCAAGATTTTGCGAGTGTAACATATGAGACAGACTTTATTCAATTATTTGAACACCAACAACAACAACAACAACAACAAAAGCAACAAGTTGAGTCCTTTAGCATACAATTTCAATCTAGCCCCAGAACTTACTAGCTGCAAAAGTAACGGAAATAGCCGAATGTGACATTGGTACGAATACCGTTGTCAATAACTTACTTTCTTTCAAACCACAGAGACTTCTCTTGCGCAAAGTTCCGCTTGATTGAAATGATTCCGGGAGGAAATGCCGATTGTAATATCTGTGGCGAGCGAGCTGGCCGGGTTTTGTAAATTGTGGATCGTAAATTGGAACTAATCGAACCCGAAAAGGGTTGTACCTATTGCCCGGTAATTTGGATTGAATTCGCTAGAAATCGTACGGAATTGTTGATATCTATAGATATATAAGTACCGATAACTATGCGATATCGATTCTGTTTAATTATTATTAATCCGGAAGAGATTTGCGTTTCAGAAATATACAATCTGATTCAATCTAATTAAAATTAAATCCTATCTGCTCCCCATTTGGATACTGTCGCTTGTAGGATCTAACAGGCTTGCAGTAACTCGCGTGTTAACCAATCCCGAGAACGCTTCATAGTGCTGTGAAGGGAACATTGATGACAAAGAATTTTTGGTTGGCTCAGCCGAATTAGCCGGCTCGATGACGGGGTGTCTTTTCATGTTGCCGCGGTCCCGACATTGTGGCGCCATAATACGGGGTAAATATATGGACTGATCTTTGGTGTAAGCATTGAGGTAAATGGACACAGTGAACATATCTCCCCTCCCCGACTGCAAATGGATGAGTCCAGATGCGACCATGATGTCATAATGCTATTAAATATCCATGGTATGGGTGCTCAGAACACCAAATTCAATTGAAATACGTAAGATCCTATATAGCGACATGTACGATTGGGGAGCATTGATAGGATATTAATTTATTAAGATTGCAATCTGATTAAAACTCAGACCTAATAACCGCTCCTCTATCGGACATATCGCTTAATTAGCGACATGTCCGATAGAGGAGCGTTTCTTTTCCTCCCGCTTCTTTTGTTTTGTCCCAGGCCAAGAAAACTATCTATTACGAAAGCGTGGTCCTATAGGGAATCTGAGGAAGACGTAGTTTTGCTTTTCCAGATCTAAACTATGAAAAAAAAATACTATTTCACATCCGCATATTGAAACAATCTTTTAGTGGATCATACACATATGGAAATTATCTTAATATAACGTGGTAATTTGAACACGAAAATGGTTTGATGGAGAAATATAAAAAAAGGTCAACCGTAACCGAATATTCTATTGTAATTGAGTAAGTTTTGAGATTGTATACTAGAGTAGGTTAGTCCTTAGCCCGAAAACATTGGCTAAGGAGTCTATTTTTTTTGGTTGTTGTTGCTGACCCCTTAGAAATGCCACGACCCTTACCTATATTCACCTATCACAGCCAGAGTTTCTTACGGAACCGTAGAGGGGACATGCACAATCTTTTTTTCGCGGAAAATTATCTCGTCCCACGAGATAATTATCTCGTCCCACGACATATTTATCTCGTCCCACGAGATAATTATCTCGTCCCACGACATAATTATCTCGTCCCACGAGATAATTATCTCGTCCCACGACATATTATCTCGTCCCACGACATAATTATCTCGTCCCACGAGATAATTATCTCGTCCCACGACATAATTATCTCGTCCCACGACATAATTATCTCGTCCCACGAGATAATTATCTCGTCCCACGACATATTTATCTCGTCCCACGAGATAATTATCTCGTCCCACGACATATTTATCTCGTCCCACGACATAATTGACCAATGCCAATAGATTTTACAACAACGTTGTTTACCAATGAAAGCGCACATAACGTATTTCTGTCGTCTTCTGTTTCAGTCAGTCTGGGAATTTTAGGCAATCTGCAGATGGCCTAGGCAATAAAAAAAACAACCTCAAACTACAAGGAGAAATTCATTGTTCATTTCAAAGTTTTCTTGGATTTGGATGAATGGAATCTTAATTTTGATGTCCCTTGGTTCACTAAAAGTCTGGAAACCTTCGGGCGAAATGTAGTTGTTTAACAAAGAGAGTGTTTCAATGTGTTGGTTTTTTTCGTCTGGAGTTGTAGGATCTGTGTATGGAGCGGACGCAGACTTCATAATAAAGCCGCCGATGTCACATTGTAATACAATTCTGTTGACATAGATTTCACACAAGACTGACTATAGAGAACACCAAAGAAGTGAAGTTTATCCATTCTCTCAAACAGTATTCATGATTAGGAGTGAAAATCCTCCAACTGCTATAATTTGATGTCAATATTTTCTATAGCGGATACAAGTACACATCTGAACAGGTGTCTCGATCTACGCCACTTCCTTGCATTATATAAATGTGACAGACATTACATATCAACCTGAGAAGCAACCACCTCGCTGGGGGTCTAATAACACCCCAGTCACCAGCCAGATTTTTGGACCGGATTCGGGGCCTTCGCGCACATCGCCGGAAGTGACATCATATATAGTAAAATAGATGTTTAACGAAAATTTTGATTACTTTTCAAGTCTGCATAATACCTCCGTTGACCTAGCGTTAAAAAGAATTATCTGGAGATAATTTTCCCTGTTTATCTGGACAGAGCATATGAAAAGTAGTTCGCTCATGTGCAACACTAAAGGAGTCGTTTGGTCGGATTCAAACTGAACCGTGCGTTGGTTGGTTTCCCCTATATGTCATAGCAACGTAGTAAAGGTCAACTTCCGCTATTGGAGTGGAGGCAGGGATGTTATTGGAGCCTGCGAAATGGAGCATGCGCTGTGGGGAGGTTGCCTGAGAAGGAGTAAACCGAGAAGGATCCGTACATCGGGGGAGGCAAGGGCGTAGACAAGAGAGGCTTGGCCGACCCCCAAAAAAAAAACCAAACAAACAAACAAACAAACAAACAAAAAATGAAAGAAAGAAAACATAGCATAGAAGTGAATGTTTTTCTTGTCAAGTATTTTTTTCCAGTTGTTGCTTAATACTGGGGAAGTAAACTTATCACCGCCAGTGCCTACCGGTAGACCTAAATTAAGATTGCAATCATCAGTGAACAAAACAATAGATTGACGATTTCGGTCTCAAATCTCGTGCGATCATCTCTGAGAATGAAATAATGTTCTCTAATCCAATCGCATATTTAGACGAAAAAACATCAACACGTCCGTTGAGCAGAATTTGTCCCACAATCTCCCATCTGATGAATTATACAGGATTTTCACATTTATAAAAAAACATGTAAATTTAGTTGTTTCATGGTGAACTGCAATACGTGCAGAATGAACTCTGGATTGAACTACGTAAATTTTACTTAGTTTTATGTAGGGTGATTGTGCATGCCTATTATCGGCCACCACCCACTTATCGGCCAACCCGAACAGTTTCGATTCAAATAGGGAAACCATAAGACTATGTGGCCATGTCAGACGAATAATGAATTCCCCCCAAACCTCGGGTTGGTTTCAAGTATCGAGCTGACGGCAGAAGTGAATGGCGGGAAGCTCGAAAGCTGGGTATCAGCACAACCGACATATTTGGAGCAAATAATCCGTCGTTATGTAACTTTGTCGAGTGATCTACAACACTGATTTTTGGAGATTTAACCCCTCGCTGTCATGTAAGTGTGTTTACTTGTAATAACGACACATTTACTTTAATTATTTCGTAGTTTTTGTGACAATACGACGGTCACATTTAAAAAATTGGGTGGCCGATAACTGAAATTGATATGAAGACCGTTTTCCAATCATCGGCCTACCCGGCCAATAGCTGAAAAAGATGCATTTATCTATTTCCTCTGCAAAAGTTGGATTATTCTGTTAGCTTTTAAGAAAATCAGGCATGCAATATAGATCGACTTCAGTTGTTGTAAAACCTGTTGTCATTGGTCAATTATGTCGTGGGACGAGATAAATATGTCGTGGGACGAGATAATTATGTCGTGAGACGAGATAATTATCTCGTGGGACGAGATAATTATGTCATGGGACGAGATAATTATCTCGTGGGACGAGATAATTTTCCGCGAAAAAAAGATTTTTCTACGGTTCCGTAGTTTCTGGGTTAGTTAGTCCTATATATTTTGTACGAGTTGACATCTGCTAAGCTCTGCTAACAATATGACAAATATGTTATTTTATTTAGATACAATAGTAACGACCTCGAATACATTTATATCATAAGTGATACAACTGTATCTACTCTATGCAGACTAGGAGAGAAAAGAGAACAAAGTTCCTTTTCAAATGCAAATTTAACAAAAAGTATCATCCGGAGACATAAATTTATCATCAGTAGCCGAAAGCATATTTTACGTTGTTGTATAAATGTGTGGTGCATTCTTCGGTTTTGTCCCAGGCCACGTGGGCAAAACCAACTGTTATAAATTAGTGGCCGTATGGCAAATAAATGCCCAATGATGAGTCCAGGACTCAACTGAAAAAAAAAGAAAGAAAAAAAATGATACTCATTGGTAGGGCATCGGACTATCATTCACAGGGTCTGCCCAGTGTTCCTCATCCTCAGCTAAAATAAATAAATCGTTTTTGGTGATTCGAATGAGTTATTGAGTCGATGCGCGCTTGTTATAGCATGTCAGTATCCCAGCCTGCGGTTTTTGCTTTGACTTCCGATGTCGATTTCATCTCGACATCAAAGGATTTGAGATTTGAGGATTTGACCCGCGATCAAGTTCAAACCTGTCACATCTCATACCTGTACAGCGCACTGGCATAATCAGCTGGCTAGCGCGTTCACCGATTGGTTTGATTTAGAGGAAACCCCTTGACCTATTTATATCCAGAACTAGGATGGGTAACTAACCAAGCCAGTGTATCGATCCTAACTGATCGATCGATACACTGGCTCGCGAGGGTGAGTGTTCCTGGGCGATTGACCATCCTGGGATTGGGACAATATGTCGGACGATCATTCCTAGGATCCGGATTATCATTACCGGTATCATTATTAGGGGCTGGCTCATCATTCCCCTTGTCTGGAATACAAAAACAGAAGTACCATTGTGGCGGGCCAGCATTCTTATAGTGTTCGGACTATCGGATCCTATAGAAGCCGGACATCATATCATTGTCAGAGGCTGGACCATCGTTCCCATGGTAAGAACTACATCTATCGTTCTTTGTGACCGGTCCATCATTTCTACGGGCTAAAGCTTCATTCATATCGTTAGACAACCTTCTTTTTCGTACCGGTATAAGGCCATGAGGGCGTCTTAGCATAATAAAATCATACCATATTATAGGGTCGGAACTATAATTCCGATGGGTGGGTCTACAGGCAACGGAAATATTGTTATAGTATTATATTGCGCATGGAATTACGTGTATGTTGAGAATGATGAAAGTATAAGTTAATAACTTTTTCAGTATTTTTGTTATTATCTTTTTCAATACATTTTTGTCTTTCGCTGAGCCTGTTGGATCATATAAAGCCTGGTGGGGGAGGGGATCTCAATTGTCATTCTCATGGGGTGCATGCTGGGTAATAAACCTCCTTCTGATTCTAATCAAATGATCTCCATGGGTCTATGAAACTACATAGAGAGCACACATTGGAAGTTTTTCTTCCATACTGTGAAATCATTTAAACTTTCTAAAAATACAATTATCATGGTGTTGCATATGACACCTCGTCTTTGCTACCGTGTGGTTTACCTGATACCTGTTCATATTTAGCAATTGTAACTCTCGGTGAGAAACGTGAAGATCTGAATTAAGAGCCCACTTCCCCCGTCCCAACCCCACGCACAACCACCTCCCTCCCCAGATGGGCCTCTTGAGTTGCCGGGAGGGGCGTTGTATTTGGAGTGTTGATAGGCATAGGCTATACCCTGAATTAACGTAACGCCTATTTTCACTGGTTGCACACAATTTTAGAACAATGGGCTGAACTAAATTACCATAGGCTTTCAGAAATTTAATATTGTATGGTCAAAAAATGTTGTCTTGGTCAGTTGTGTACCAGTAAGTCAATAGCATCCTGTAAACCATTAAGTCGTTACATCTTACAAGATGAAAAGGATGATACCACTACGGTACCGGCATCAAACTATTTTGCGACATGACTATCTGTCGACACTTCCGGTTCCGGTCATGTGGCCGGAAGTTTCGTCGCAAAGGTTATATGCAAATTTCAAATGTCAAGATGAGGGTTTCGTCACTTTATCTACTACTCCTATCGGTACCCGGTGTAGAGGCTAAGAATGTCCGGTGGCCTCGTGTGTCCGGCTCCTATCTCGTAATCCAGCTAGGACTCTTTACTGTATATTGGGGGCAAGTATCTGTCCTTGGTTGCAATAGAAAAGGATATGAAAACGGACGCTAATCACCAGGACATTCTTATCCATCGCACCAGCTCTTAGTGGGCGTACAATAAAAATCATATCGTATTATAGATTTTGGACTATCGTTCCGAAGGGCAGGTCTAGAGGCAATAACATATAATATTGTTGTTGTGTTGTTGTTGTTTTTTTTTTTTTGTTTTTTTTCTTTTCTTTTGTGCATGAAATACATATTGTGCGTGTATGATGAAAACATAAGCTAATAATTTTCAAAATATTTTTTGTGTATTATGTTTATCAATCTATGATTTTTGTGGGGGTTTTTTCGCTGTTGAATCATATAAGCCTGTTTGGGGAGGGAATCTCACTTGTACTCCCTATTGCTGGGTAATAAACCTCCTTCCGATTTTGGTAAAATGATCTCCATGCATGGGTCTATAAAACTACATGGAGAGCACAAAGTGGAAGTTTTTGTTCTATACTGTGAAATCATTTAAACTTTCTAAAAATACAATTATCATGGTGACGCATATGACACCTCGTCCTTGCTACCGTGTGGTTTACCTGATACCTGTTCATATTTAGCAATTGTAACTCTCGGTGAGAAACGGGAAGATCTGAATTAAGAGCCCCCTTCCACCGCCCCAACCCAAGGCACAACCACCTCCCACCCCAGAGGGGTCTGCTGAGTTGCTGGGCGGGGCGTTTTGTTTGGAGTGTCGATAAGCATATAGGCCTACCCTGGATTAGTGTAACGCCGATTTTTAGCCCACCATCACCAGATGGTGGGCTGTTCAAATCACTTTTTGTCCGTCGTCCGTCGTCAGTCCGCCCGTCGTCCGTCCGTCCGTCCGTCCGTAAACAATTCTTGTTATCGCGATTTCTCAGGAAGTACTGCATGGATCTTTCTCAAATTTGGTACACAGGTTCCCCTTGGGGTCTAGTTGTGCAAGAAAACTTTTTCGGTCCGATTCGAAAAACCAATATGGCCACCAGGCAGCCATCTTGGATTTCCCCATGAAACCTTGTTATCACGATTTCTCAGGAACTACTGCATGGATCTTTCTCAAATTTGGTACACAGGTTCCCCTTGGGGTCTAGTTGTGCAGGAAACCTTTTTTGGTCCGATTCGAAAATCCAATATGGCCACCAGGCAGCCATCTTGGATTTCCCCATGAAACCTTGTTATCGCGATTTCTCAGGAACAACTGCATGGATCTTTCTCAAATTTGGTACACAGGTTCCCCTTGGGGTATAGTTGTGCAAGATACCCTTTTCGGCCCGATTCGAAAAACCAATATGGCCACCAGGCAGCCATCTTGGATTTCCCCACGAAACCTTGTTATCACGATTTCTCAGGAACTACTGCATGGATCTTTCTCAAATTTGGTACACAGGTTCCCCTTGGGGTCTGGTTGTGCAAGATACCTTTTTTGGTCCGATTCGAAAATCCAATATGGCCACCAGGCAGCCATCTTGGATTTCCCTATGAAACCTTGTTATTGCAATTTCTCAGGAACTACTGCATGGATCTTTCTCAAATTTGGTACACAGGTTCCCCTTGGGGTCTAGTTGTTCAAGATACCTTTTCTGGTCCGATTCGAAAATCCAATATGGCCACCAGGCAGCCATCTTGGATTTCCCCATGAAACTTTGTTATCGTCATTTCTCAGGAAGTACTGTATGGATCTTTCTCAAATTTGGTACACAGGTTCCCCTTAGGGTCTAGTTGTGCAAGATACATTTTTCGGTCCGAATCGAAAATCCAATATGGCCACAAGGCAGCCATCTTGGATTTCTCCATGAAACCTTGTTATCGCGATTTCTCAGGAACTACCTCCTGGATCTTTCTTAAATTTGGTACACAGGTTCCCCTTGGGATCTAGTTGTGCAAGATATCTTTTTCGGTCCGATTCGAAAAACCAATATGGCCACCAGGCAGCCATATTGGATTTCCCCATGAAACTTTTTCGTCATTTCTCAGGAAGTACTGCGTGGATCTTTCTCAAATTTGGTACACATGTTCCCTTTGGGATCTAGTTGTGCAAGATACCTTTCCTGGTCCGATTCGAAAATCCAATATGGCCACCAGGCAGCCATCTTGGATTTCCCCATGAAACCTTGTTATCGCGATTTCTCAGGAACTACTGCATGTATCTTTCTCAAATTTGGTACACAGGTTCCCCTTGGGGTCTAGTTGTGCAAGAAACCTTTTTCGGTCCGATTCGAAAATCCAATATGGCCACCAGGCAGCCATCTTGGATTTCCCCATGAAACCTTGTTATCGCGATTTCTCAGGAACTACTGCATGGATCTTTCTCAAATTTGGTACACAGGTTCCCCTTGGGGTCTAGTTGTGCAAGAAACCTTTTTTGGTCCGATTCGAAATCCAATATGGCCACCAGGCAGCCATCTTGGATTTCCCCATGAAACCTTGTTATCGCGATTTCTCAGGAACTACTGCATGGATCTTTCTCAAATTTGTTACGCAGGTTCCCCTTGGGGTATAGTTGTGCAAGAAACCTTTTTTGGTCCGATTCGAAAATCCAATATGGCCACCAGGCAGCCATCTTGGATTTCCCCATTAAACCCTGTTATCGCCATTTTTCAGGAACTACTGCATGGATTTTCTCAAATTTTTCTCACCTGTACACAGGTTCCCTTGAATCTAGTTATGCAAGATACCTTTCTGGTCCGATTCGAAAATCCAATATGGCCACCAGGCAGCCATCTTGGATTTCCCCATGAACCTTTGTTATCACGATTTCTCAGAACTACTGCATGGATCTTTCTCAAATTTGATACACAGGTTCCCCTTGGGGTCTAGTTGTGCAAGATACCTTTTCTGGTCCGATTCGAAAATCCAATATGGCCACCAGGCAGCCATCTTGGATTTCCCCATGAAACATTGTTATCGCGATTTCTCAGGAACTACTGCATGGATCTTTCAAATTTGGTACACAGGTTCCCCTTGGGTCTAGTTGTGCAAGATACCTTT
>JAVTVY010044085.1:0-19856 GCA_036873755.1 Hanleya hanleyi | reverse complement strand
TTCCCAGACGAAATCCACTTTAAACGCGCCATGTTAACCGTATAGAGTGACGTCACCAACATGGCGCGCAGAGAGCTAGAAGTTTCCGACTGGAAAATTCAGACGGCGATATATTCGTTACTATTTCACAATAGTGTGCAAGATTTTGAAATAGTGCGCAGAGGGGATAGAGTTTAGATGTACGGCAGGTTCAGAGGTGGGTGATTCGTAATAAAATTATCTCAAACCCTCGCTGGAGGTGACTGGGGCCGACGTATAGCCCTCATACTCTTGAGGGCTATATTATTTAGCTATGTTATATGAAGTGTTATATTTGTAACACTCTCTGATAGTGTTGGAAAAAAAGTGTTATATCCAAAATTATAGTGCTATATCAGGAACAATACAACACTTTACAAATTACAATGCTTGTAAAGTGTTGTATTGTCCCTGATATAGCAATAGTGGATATAACATTTTTTTTTTCAACACTTTCTGAGAGTGTTACTTATATAACACTTCATATAACACTGCCAGTCCTCGGACATTGATAATGTTAATAACACTTTCATTTTAAGAGTGTACACCCTTGTAAATTACATGAAAGCATAAAACATCTCAGGTTTACCTTCCGTCAAAGTAGTTTAAGTCACGGTGCTGATACAAACAACTGTACACTAACCAGTGGTCGCGTAAGATGCCCTGTCAAAATATTTTATCATCTTGTACCATCTTGAAACCGGAACAAACCTTATGTTTGATCAATCGCAGATAACGCTTCCACCAGTAACACAACAACCACACTGACGAAACAATTTATCCTGAGCAGGGGGCAGACAGTATTGTTAGTTACTTCATTCCTGCTACAAGGAAACAACAGAGAAGCAGGTGGATATGGAATATCATATTAGGCCTGAATATTATATAATATATCGGTTTGCATCAGAATTTCGGAGCAATATTCGCAATATTTTATGTATTTGCAATACTTGAGTCTCTTAGATGTTATGGAATTTATGGGTTATTCTTATTCTGAGCTCTCCAATTTCAGCTAGGGGTTTAGTATAGATGGAGTTTATTTCGTGTTTCGAAAATCATCTGCTTGAAGACCGAACATGTGAAATGGAGACTAGTAGGAACAACCGTGCATCGCGGATAATTTTCATGTTTAGAATGACTTGATTGGTCAATGCAAATTTTTAAAAATAAATCCGTGATTTTCATTGGATGGTTGAGAAAATTGAAGGAAACCCCAACCAATCATTGGGTTTGTTTATAGGTTCGTTTGCAATTTGGTCTGCGAAGTATTTAACCGCCAGAGTATGCCCACACTGTAAACTTTCGCTGGAAATTATACACTACTTTATTGTCATTTTTCTACAGCGTGGTAAACATTTACTGTAAAATGTACAGTGAATATAAGGAATTTACAGTGAAATATTACGTTAAATATTGTATTTTGCATTATATTTACTGAATATTTTACAGAAAATCTATGTAAAAGCAGCAAAAGTTTACATTTGCTACTTCCTTCAAGCTAGTCAGTTTTTCTAGTCATTTTCGATGCCAAAATTGAAGTACCACAGTTTACTATGTTACTGTTAAACTTATCTCAATGTTGTGCTTTGTTTAACCCTACCAGGTATTAGGGCGGGGTGGATGTGGGAACGGGTGGGGGATACACCCTATTCAAACTTTCTCCAGTTACTCCGAAATGAACAAAAATTAAGATCTGGCACCTGTATTTCACCTTATTGGGCTCACTTTAAGCCTGAGCTCCTTCCATAAGCTTTCGGGTTCAGAGTATCATTGGGGAATTCAAAATGGCGGCCTCAAGAAAGTTGAGTTTTCGCATTTTTCCAATCTGACTAAAACCAGATAAAAATAAAACGCTCCCAAATCAGCGATGGTAAAGATGGGGAGCGGATTTTGTTGATCTTGTTTTATAATCAAATTGGCATTTTTCTTGCCCAAAACTGAATGAAAAAGGAATTAATTATTAGTCTCTACCATACCCATTAGTTTCTAACGGAAGAAAATTCGAGAAATAAAACATCGAAACATTAGTGAATATATGGGTAGAAAAATACCTTCAGAAAGTTGACGTCGTCAAGGGAGTCAAGAAACTTTGTCGTGGGATTTTACTATATTATGTATTTTGGAAAAATTCGGCCGCCTATCCCCAGCTCGAGGAGGGGGAGAGGTGGGCGACGCTAAATTACCCACACCCCCTGGCTTGTGTATATTGCTAAAATTTTCTAGCCGTGTGCCTCTACTGCCTGAATGCATATTTAAATATAGACTGGTGCTATATCCGCATGTCTTCTAACGTTGGGAAATGATATATTTTCCGACGTACTTTCAAACGAACTGCCAAAATCGATTAAATTTTTTTAGCCTCCATATTTTTATAGTCGTGCAGAAAAACTCTGGATGTATACTCTTATATCTATATTGTAACATGCATGTTTTATACTTCGAATTCATCCTTGCTAATATTGAATATACTGAGCATTCTTCTTCTATTCCCTCCAAACACACACTTCAAATCGCCAGGTTTGTCAGCTGCAGCTGCTCATCACTCTATAAGGATTGGCAACAGACATAATTGCTACGGGCATGTTAGTCCCAGCTACGAGGGAGGTTAGTTTCTCTGAAACCATGGAGCCTACAAGTAGGTAGGCTCCATGCTGAAACTAAGCTATGTTACATACGGGCATGTGGTAACCCTTTAGTCATCTTTATAGCGTCAACTCGACCTTTAAACTCCTCTTTATGTCTCTTCATACAATGCTACATAACTCGTTTTTATTGCTACTTGAGATTAACATGCGGGCTTCATCGTTATTTTGTCTAACCGGAATTATCTGTTTGCCATTTATGTAATATAACCTAAGGCCCTCGCAGTCTGATTATTCTTAATTACATATTTTAGAAAATAATAATAATAAAAAAAGCAATACCAATATCTAAAACCGTATGCACCGGGTAATGACTAAACCGTATTATAGCCATATAAAGAGAGGGCATTATCCTGTGTATACTACATATTGTTTTCTTTCTTTATTTCTCTAGATGTAATTGAGAAATCATCAGCCAGCGAGGGCCTTAGAATATGACTTAACCGTAACAAAGAATAATGGAAATAATTCCAATGCCTTTATCACTGCCAAGATATATGAGATCATCGAAAAATTACTATTTTCCTGGCTATGTCATTGGAAACATGGATTCTATGTAATAAAAATACATATACATCATTTTAAGCGACTATAGGCCTAGTTTACTCATTTTCGTATTATATTATTTCGTCAACATGTATGCACGTTTAGTCCTTTTTATTCACCTGTATTATACTTTATATTACAACAGCATTGTTTTGTATGATCTGATGGAGGATGTGAAGAATTTTAAAATTATTTCTTTATTTGATCAGAATCTAGAATAATAATAGTCCTTCACTAGATTGATTAATTAATGAATTTATGTGAAATTCGTAAGTAGTCGTTGAAGTACCGGTATAATTTATATCTCCTTTGGTATATAGATATATTCGTAGATACTGTTACGAGCAAATACGAATTAAAGGGCTTCCCAAAAAGTTTCTTTTAATTTATTTATAGTCATGCTTGCATTTTTTGACAGTTCATTCGTAACATTACTTTGACTAGTGTAAAAACCCGTCCCTCGGACGGGGACAAAGCAAATGTACGCATGCGCACTGCATATATGCGATATTAATTAGCTAAGGGGAAGATGCCAGCATAGCATCTGGCGTCCTCCATATGAGCAGGTCTCTGTACTCCGTACCACCTCTACGCGAAAGTGTGCTCTTTGCAACTATTATTTGAATGGTCTGTTGAAAGTAACAGTCAATGAAAGATCGATGTGAGAGACATCCTCGCGAGCCAGTATATCAATCGATAGGTTACGATCGATACACTGGCTTGGTTAGTTAAAGATAGCATTTCTGGATATAAATAGCTCGAGGGGTTTCCACCAAACCGAACCAATCAGCAAGCGCGCTGAAGCAGCTCATCAGGCCAATCCACAGCGAGGTTTGAGTTTTGACTGGTTTGAATTTCATCGCCGGCCAGACTACCTTTGAAATCGACATCGGGTGTCAAAGCGAAACCCACAGGCTTCAGATACCGACGCTCTAATTCAAAGCAACCGCTGGTGATGAAATATACGAGATTGTGTAATATAGAATCGAGAACTCATCCGAATCAGCAAAAAGGTCCAGGTAAACCCTCTACGAGGATTTAGGGGTTACCTGATGCGAGGAGACTGATTTGGCGTGGAGACTGATTTGGCGTCTTCGTGGAAACTCGTTATAGTCCAAGGCAAGCTGAGTTTTTGCGAAGAATACGCTGGAGGACGACCCATTTGATGTGCGGGAGGAAATGTCATGGGATCGTTACTGAAGTCAGAACAAACTCCGAACAGCGCATGTCAGCTGAACGACTATCGTCTGGCTACAAGCACTGCCCGCAGTCGAATCTCTGGCACAATTCCGAAGACCAGGGAACACGTGGGTTTGTTACGATAGGACTAATCACTCACATATGCAGCACCCTACGCAATATAGATTCGTTGAGAGCGGCTAGAAAATCAAGAATCTAACTTCTTTTTCGGTGTAAGCTATTTATTAAATAGCTTTGGGATATATTTGGTTGATGAAACAAAGGCTTTTAGCGGAAAGAAGGAAGGTATATATTGCGGAGTAATCTCAACGCTGAGATGGTGTTAACGATATTTTCAATTGCGGGCAGTGCTTGTAGCCAGACCATAGTCGTTCAGCTGACATTGGCTGTTCGGAGTTTGAAGTCAGAATAGATACCGACATTTAAACTCAAAACAATCACAGGGCCTGAAATATACGATTCATTGCCTGGGTCTTATAATTCGCTCAAATGTGAGCATATTCGGAGAGTTCATGAATGTGATTCGGACCTGAAAATAATACATTTGGTGTCCGCTATGACAAGCACACTCTCTGTCATGGCACGGCTTTGTCGGACATTCAGACCTACATTATGGAGGATGATTGTGTGTAGGGAGTCATCATCCTCAATTAGCGACATTATCGTGGTTGTGTTGTGTATATATAGGTCAGCCAATCGATAAGGCTACTCTGGGACGTTTCGAAATTCAAATGGTGTCGAGGTCAGTGCCGTCTCGTGTCTAATTATAAGTTCTTTGAACATTGACTGACCCTGATATTCTCTTCGAAATCTTCTAACCTGCCTCGCCTTCTAATAATAATACTATCTGTATCGCCTTCTAATAATAATACTATCTGTGGAAGCTCTCTCTGCTTCAAACTACAACATCTTGCACAGATATTCAACTCTGCACTATTTATATGATCCTGAAAATGACAAGTTTTTTTTTAAAAAAGCGAACTCAACGTAAAGTCATTGGCGTACATAGCTGCTTCGCAGCTGCACACGCCATCTAAATTTAAAATCGAATTGAATTGAATTGGCCCTGATATATCAGGAGAAGATCGAAGTGGGAACTTAGAAATTGGCTTAGTGTGATGAAGATGTAACAACCAGGAATTGAACAGTTAAGATACCCACAGCTAAGATATACGTCAAATGATGTGGAAAATTAATCAGAATTACTGCTAATATAAAAACCAGCATTTAAATGTAATATCAGGAAATTATTCCATTACTAGCTTAATTGGCTTACGTTCCAAAAGTATACACATTATGTCTAACTGTTCGGACAAGTCAATTGCAACAGTTATATGTTAATATCTGACCTTTTATAAATGGGACATATCAATAAGATAATAACTTCCAGATGTCGCTATGCCTGTGAACGGCGATGTGTTGTTGAGTTTTGATATTGGGCAATGACCTTTGGCTATTCTCCTCATATATATCACCGTCGTGCAACATATGGACAACTGGTCAGATCAAACTGGATTTGGTGTGAGACCTGGCAATTTTCAGATCAACAAAATCCGCTTCCTATCTTAGAGCGGGTGTAGATCTGGCATCAACACCCGTGTTTCCGTGTTCTGAGTACTTACCAGACACAGAGTTCTTCCACATTTTATAGGGATGTATGTTTGAAACGTCAAACTCAGGCCACAACTGTGTGGAGAAGGCAGGTTGACCTCGTGATATTATGAATAGAGAAATGTCTCCTGTAATTGATCGATATATCTAAATTATAATAATGTTAATCGGATATGGTTTCCAGTGAATAAAAGACTTTATATGATGAAACAAGTTAAAATATTCGAGAAGATGAGTTTTACATACACCTGTCGCTCCCTCGCCGCGAAGTGAGACGGGCCAGACGAGTGACCTTGATCCTCTGGTAGCTAGGTTTTAAAGACGGAAACCCGGTTCTTGGCCACAGATGTTTATTCAGCGGCATGAAGCTAGAGACAAGCTGGGGACAGTAACTTAAAGGTGAAATGCAAAGATTTTTAGATTCTCTTTTTTGTATGTTATATTGGTTGAACAATGATAGATCGATATTTCTATCTACTTTGTTTGGTTTATTGTGAAGTAGTTTGTCTGTTAGAAGCTTTTAACTAGTTGGTAACCAAAGTCAAGCTGAAATCTGACTTGCAAACGAAGTACATAGACTGATAGTTACAACATTAGCGAACCCATGGAGATCATAAAAAGAAAAATCTAAACACCTTTGCATTTCACCTTTAAAAGTTATACACAGCCTACGAGGACAATACCGGAAGTTTACGTTATACACACGCTATGTAATAATTCCTGAACTTGAAATTATATACAGCAAATGATGACAACACCTGAACTTGAAGTTTGATATATCCATGCGTATAATATCGGAACATGAAGACGTTATATACATATTGCGAGGGGAATGCAGGAACTTGAAGTTAATACACCTTACGAGGACAACACCGGGAGTTGCAGTTATATATATAAAGTTCTATGCACACTTTGTGGGCAATATCGGAACATGAAGTTATATTCACCCTACGAGGACAATACCGAACATGAATTTATATACACCCTATGAGGACAGTATCGGAACATGAAGTTATATACACCCTATGAGGACAGTATCGGAACATGAAGTTATATCCACACTATGAGGCTAATATGGGAACATGAAGTTATATTCACCCTACGACAACAATACCGAAACATGAATTTATATACACCCTATGAGGACAGTAGTATACAAGGCGTAAATTCAATACTTAGCGCGTCAGTGCGCATGCGCAGAACCTTTGGTGACGTCACAATTGGGCGTGTGCGCATGCGTGTGTGTGTGGATGGTGGGTGCTGGGTACAAGATGGCGACCTGTGTGTGGATGGTGGGTGCTGGGTACAAGATGGCGGCCTGTGTGGATGGTGGGTGCTGGGTACAAGATGGCGGCGTGTGTGGATGGTGGGTGCTGGGTACAAGATGGCGGCCTGTGGATGGTGGGTGCTGGGTACAAGATGGCGGCCTGTGGATGGTGGGTGCTGGGTACAAGATGGCGGCCTGTGTGTGGATGGTGGGTGCTGGGTACAAGATGGCGGCGTGTGTGGATGGTGGGTGCTGGGTACAAGATGGCGGCGTGTGGATGGTGGGTGCTGGGTACAAGATGGCGGCGTGTGTGGATGGTGGGTGCTGGGTACAAGATGGCGGCGTGTGTGGATGGTGGGCGCTGGGTACAAGATGGCGGCGTGTGGGTGGTGGGTGATGGGTACAAGATGGCGGACGGCCGGTGTGAGTGAGTGCAAGATGTGAAAGATGTATTCATCCGCGGTCATGTCTGGCGGTGATTCGGTCGCGGGAAAAACCTTCCGCGGAGAAAAAGTAGTCCCTAGATAAAATGGTGCGATGGGATCGAGTGAGGTATCTTTACCGAAAAGACACGGACTTTACCGAAAATACACGGACTTTAACGAAAAGACACGGACGTACACGAAAAGACGCGAAGGTGAACGCCATTGTGGGAAACCTCCCACAGACAGGTCAGTACATGCATTTCTATGTTGTTCACGCATAATAAAAGGATTCATCTGTAATCTGTGTTGTTGTTGTTGTTGTTGTTGCTCCCTTTTTTGGACTAACCCATCAGAATAGTACGTATCACGGACTACACCCGTAGAGCTACATCTGGTCTATAAAACACGTCCCTCTGGATCCCACACCTTCATTTCTACAGAGCCATGGCGGAGATCCAGCCCCATGCGACTCGCATTTTACAGTATGCCACCGTCGTGAATTCATTCACGGGTTACCGAGCAGGGGTCCGGTCCATGTTTGCAGATGGCGACGACAACGAGGGACGACGCCAGATCCTGAACGAGTTCACAGAAGCGGTCCTCCACAGAGTGCACTCGATGGACAGGCGTGCCATCACTCAACACTACTGGACTATGACAGCCATCCTTGATGCTCGCGCTATGGACCAGGAGCGCTCACGCCGGAACCAGCGCCGGCTGGTTGGCCTCATACTAGTCTGTGCCCTATTGACCATGGCGCTGTGGTATTGACACTATAAATACGAGAGTCAGACAGAGTGTGTGTCATTCACCGTTCGACATTTGGACCAAGCATGTCACCCGTCCTACGAGCCATCCTGCCCCTTACACCCCGGGTGGGGTTACACGTCTATGAAGATAAAGTCACCCTGGTGGAAGACCGTGGGGCTATTTGCTGGGCGCCCGCTGAGACCGTATCGAATACGGTCACACTACCTCGTGACGGCTGGACCAAATTTAAACGGGTGTTGAGCGGCGAGCTCGACGGAAACCTCATCCACATAGACACTGCCATCTACGTATACCGTACCTCCCTCTTCCTACGCCTGGGCCGCTACCAAGACCCTACGCGAGGCTTCACCCTAGACCCCGATCTGTGGTCAGCCTTGGAGAAAGTGGTGCCTATTGTGGACGAGCTGTTTATACCGGACGAGCGATCATCACACCAGTTGGGGTGGGCTCGTGCTATTGAGGACGCGCTGGCTGAACCCCATGAACAACTACATGAACCCGACGACGATGCCATTGATTACCCGGCTAGACTCAGTCAGCCCAATGACATGACCACCTGATCCTTTGATCTCACGGTGTTCTCCCTATAAATACGGGAGACAGTGAAATCTGGTACCATTCACGTACTGACCATGACGGAGCATATAGTACTGGCGTATTTCAGCTTGACCCCGAGGTTTTCCTGCACGTGTATGCGGATAAGGTCGATATCATGGAGGAGGTGGTGGGAGACACGGACCCTACACAACCGTGCCCGGCTCACATTCGTCTGTCTCGGGAGGGCTGGACCAAATTCAAACGGGTGTTGTCTGGTGAACTGGACGGCGACCTCATCCACTTGTGTCACGATGTGTACATCCGACGCGGCCCTTTCTTTGCTCAATTGGCTCGGCTAGATGGAGGTACAGTGCATTTTACCCTTCACCTGATCTATGGTCTGCATTGGAAGATGCCGTGGTGGATGTGGATGAAGTGCTTATCAAGCGGTCATCAGACGAGTTGGACTGGTCATTTACCATGGCCACTGTGGAAGTCCGCGAAGAAAATCAGAAAGAAACTCCGGCCCAAGATATACCCGTTATAAATAAACGATAGAGCCAGGGTCCATCATCATTTTGTCACCATGAAGCGCTGGGAGAAGGTGTTGGATAACTTATGCTACAGTCCCGACAGTCCGGCAGCCTATAGTGCATTGTCGGCTCTCTCTCGAGCGGCCAAACCCCAGGGGGTACAACGTGCCCAAGTCCGAGATTGGTTAAGAAGACAAGACACCTATACCTTACATCGATCTGTCCGTCACCATTTTCTACGGAACCGGGTCATCGTGGGAGGAATAGATGCCCAGTGGCAAGCGGATTTGGTGGATATGAGCGCCTTTGCCAAACACAACGATGAGAATCGGTATATCTTGACGTGCATCGATATCCTATCCAAGTATGCGTGGGTGGTACCCATCCGGACGAAAACGGGGGCAAATCTCATAGCAGCGTTCAAAGACATCTTCAAGACCGGGCGCAAACCTTTGTATTTGCAAACCGACGAAGGCACGGAATTCCTCAACAGACCGTTCCAAGCCTTTCTCAAGAAACAGAAGGTGTTTTCTTCCATACGTACAACGAGACCAAGGCTTCCGTGGTGGAGAGGTTCAACAGGACATTCAAAGGCCGCATGTATAAATATTTCACCTATAAGAATACAAGGCGGTACATCGATGTTCTCCCGAAACTGGTGAGGGGTTACAATCGAGCCTATCATCGAAGTATAGAGAGAGCCCCCATTAGCGTGACCCAACGCAATGAAGCCCAAGTCTACAAGGTCGTACACGGTCGGGGACCCTGTACGGATCAGTAAAGTCAAGGGCAAGTTCGAGAAAAGTTACTTGCCCAACTGGAGCGATGAGCACTTCCTGATTAAACGGCGCCTACCCCGACAGCGGCGAGTCTATGAACTGGGAGATCTCCAAGGGGAAACGTTGCTGGGGACGTTTTACGAGACGGAATTACAGCCTGTTGTAAAAACACAGCAAGACTACTACACGGTGGAGCAGATTTTGAAAACGGAACGTCGACGTGGCAAACTGTTTCATTTCGTGAAATGGCAAGGTTGGCCCAGTTCCTTCAATTCCTGGGTCGCGGCCAACCAGGTGAAACGACTATAAAACCAGACACCACTGCTGTCCTCCTTCATTCCACGTCCGACCACAGTGCTATGGACCAACAGCAGCTGCCTCTGAAGACAGCGTCTCGCAAAACGCGCAAAGCGCAAGTGGTCTTTAGGGTGCTATTGCTAACCCTGCTGAGTGTGTTGTACGGAGGTGTGTTTTACGACGTAGCCTATGTCAGCACGTTACTTAACCAACTGAGAACACTAGGCACCAGCGAAACCGGTCTACAGAGAGCACCAGTCGTATCGAGCCCAGTCACCACCACCACCACACCCCGCGTACAAGCCACGTCGAGCTCTACACCTACACCAAGTACGCCCACTACGTCTGAACACCCACCGGATTTCATCCCTCACAGTGAACCGACCACCCACGTTGTACCCATCACCACCATCATCATCCCTGACAGTGAACAGACAACGACGACCGACGTTGTACCCGCCACCACTCCAGTTCACTCGTACAAAATTTACAAGAGCGGGTTACCACGACAACGGATACACCTCGAACCATGGACCCTGGGTGGCAGCATCCCTTCACTTGCGTCATCGCAGGACCGACGGGCTCCGGCAAAATGCACTTCGTCAGGAAGCTCTTTCAACACGCCGACAGCATGATCACTCCACCCATTGCCAGAGTCGTGTGGTGTTACGGAGAATGGCAGGAAGCGTATGCAGCAATGCCCCACATCACGTTCGTGGAAGGCCTGCCCAACCTGGCCGATTTGGAACCCGACACCTTGGTGGTTCTGGATGATCTCATGGCGGAGACGGATGCACGGGTCACCCAACTCTTTACCAAAGGCAGCCATCATCGACGGCTCAGCATCATCTACATTGTGCAGAATCTGTTCAGTAAAAACAAAGAACATCGGAATATCAGCTTAAATGCCCGCTACCTGGTGGTCTTCAAAAACCCGAGAGATACCACTCAACTGCTGCACCTGGCGAGACAGATGTATCCCGGCCGCACACCGTTTGCGTTGGAAGCCTTCAAAGATGCCACAGCCCCTCAGCACGGGTATATGCTCTTCGACCTCAAGCAAGCCACCCCCGACCACCTTCGACTACGGACCGGCATCTTTCCCGGAGAGACCCACCACGTGTACATGCAAAAATAATGTAAACACATTCACAGTGGCGGCCTCAGTTGGGGTCTGTGTGTTTGATGATGGGGAATAATAAAAAGAATGAATACCACAGCAGGGTTGACTTTGTCTGTGAGGTGGATAAAAAGGGCAGAGTTGTGGGTTCTAGCATTAGTTGTACAGGATGTCTGCGCGAGTACGGAAGCACGCTCCCACGCTCCGTGTATTGAAGACAGCCCCACCCGAGTTAGTCCGAACCATTGTACGCGGTGCGGACCCTGACCTTGTACGCTGTCTGTGCGAGATCGGGTACAACCTGTTAAAGGCAACGTACCACTGACTCCGGCTCAGAAGACCAAGTTGGCCAAGCATAAGACAGGTCTCCGAACCCTAGTCCACAAGCGGGTCCCTCAAACACAAAAGAAAAGGTGTTACAGAAAGGCGGCTTTCTCGGGGCCATCTTAGCACCGTTGGCCGCTTCCGTGCTGGGTCCAGTATTGGGTGGACTCTTCGGCCGACAATGAACCACACGAAAAAAATGGTCCTCGTCGAACCACGGTTCCTGCAAAACCTCCAATCACCCTACCCTGTCCCACCTACGGTGAAGACCATAAACAGCCTCGATGGAGAGATGCAGCAGATCTTACAGAGACCGGGGTTAAGCGACAGTGAGAAAGTACAACGGTACAATGAGACGCTTCAACGGTACATGACGTTCATGGACCAATACAAAACCCTGTCTACCCCAGCAACAGCACCACCACCACCACCACCACCACCACCACGTGACAGACCGCTGACCTCAGCACCGTTCCAACAGCCGCCATTACCAGGGGTAGCCCCCACAGCCCCACAGTGGGTGGAAGACGAAGTGCTGAAGAGTGTACCTGCCTCGTTCAAGAAACAAGCTGGCCTGGTATTACAACGGATGAAACAGAATCCTAACATGACTTGGAATGATAAAGGCGAACTCCTGGTACAGAATCAGGTGGTCCCCGGCACCCACATGACGGATTTAGTGAATGATCTGATGCGTCAACGCAGATCGCACACCGATCCTCGAGGATGGGAAGTCTTCGCTCAAGGCTTGAAAGACATGCATGTACCACAGGAATTGGTGGGGAACCCCCACCGCTGGGCCTTTATGCAGCAAACCCAGCAATCGCCGAGTCGTGCACCACGACTCTCACCACAACCTTCTTGGGAAGCCGACTGGGAACCGGAGTCACCCCCCAAAACTCCACCACCATCACAACGGGCACCTTCTTTTCAGACCTTTAAAAACCACCCTCGATCAGGACACCCCACATCTCCAGAGCCGTGACACGTAGCAAGTCAACGCGACGAACACGACGCCGGACACAACCGCCCAAGGCCTGGAACACCTATTAAAACCAACAGCAGCAGCAGGACAGCTCAGTCGCCATGTTTTACCTGACCCTACCCAGTAACAGTTCGCTGGATGTGTTTCCTGACAACACCGTGGCCAAGTACGTCACCCAGTTACCGCAACCGTTACATTTACCTGGCCGGTGGGAATGCGGCCTCGTGGATATCCAATACCCTTACTCGTGGTACAACGTGCGAGCCAATGAAGTGTGGTACGAGGTGACCTACGAAGGCAAAAACACCCGACTCACCCTGCCCGAAGGCCAATACGATACCCCCAAAGAGTTCATGGGTGGGCTGTCAAGACTGATGCATTATAAGGCGCTACGGGGGGTGACGAATACTTCAAGACCCATCAAAGCCTATCCCTTCAAGAATCACGTGGACTTCGATTACAACGCACACAACGACAAGGCACAGCTTATCGTCTCCGGCAAGGCGAGTGTCGTATTGAGTCCTATCCTACAGCAAATGCTGGGTTTCGATCTAAAGACGTTCGCTGGTCCCACCGAACACCATGGCGAGATGCCGATGGATATGAAGTCGGGTATGTACGGACTCTACGTCTACTCGGACGTGGTGGACAACCACATCGTGGGCGATATCAACACACCTCTGTTACGGGTGGTCCCCATTAAAAAGACGTATGGAGGTCAAGTCACCCACAGTTTCACCCACATGCTCTACTTGCCCGTACGACAAACTGACATCAACACGATCACGGTGGATATAAGAGATGACACGGGACGACCGGTGGCATTCGAACGAGGAAAAGTGGTGCTGACACTTCATTTTCGACAAGCACGTGCTCCCCACTTTGCATAATGAAAGTACCTTACGAGTGCGATGCACGCAGCTATGCCGACTATTATGCCCAACAGGCCGGGGTGGCTTTCCGGTATTTAGCGGTGCACGCATGCAACGAGGACATGGTCTGGGGAACATACTCGGCAGCATTGTGAAAACGTTCCTGCCCTTGGTGACGCGTGGGGTGAAAGCAATCGGCAAACAAGCGGTACGCAGTGGACTGCAAGTGGCCGGTGATGTCTTGGGGGGTACGGCACCCAAAGAATCCTTGAAACGGCGGGCCAAAGAAGCGGGAGGCGTCTTGGTGGCCAAAGCACAACGCACCGTTGGGAATAAAAGAGCTGCCCCACCGAGACCACGCACCAGTCGACGACCGACCCAGCGACGACGCACATCGAAGAAGACAAAGGATATCTTTTCTTAAAACATGGCCTTAATCCACGCCGAGTCCTGCCCCTCCACCAACAGTGAATTTGATTTGTGGACCGTGCCGCCCACACAAACCAGTGTCGAACAAGGATTATGGGTGGAGCATCTCCCGCTCTCCAGCATCAACGAAACCGGACCCATCGAGTTCACCATCAGTAATGCGGATACGGCCTATGTGGATTTAGCCCATACCTACTTGTATGTGAAAGCCAAGGTGGTCAATGGAGCTGGCACCAGAATCGCTGACCAAGCAACGGTGGGCCCGACGAATCTCTGGCTGCACTCGATGTTTCAGCAGGTGGATATTTTTCTCAGCGACAAACTCATCAGTGACTCCACCAACACGTACCCCTATCGAGCCTACATCGAGACACTGTTGTCGTATGGCCGAGAGGCTAAAAAATCTCAGCTGACAACCGCTTTATTCTACAAGGACACGCCCGAGCACATGGACACGGCGGACAATGGGGGATATAACAAACGGAAGGCTTTCACTGCGAACAGTGCCTCGGTGGATATGATGGGTCGACTGCATGCAGACATGTTCATGCAAGACCGGTACCTCTTGAACAAGATCCCCATCAAAATCCGACTGATACGGGCGCCTCCGACCTTCGCCTTGATGGCCACTAACGTAGAGGGGCATGCAGCGGACTATAAGATTGTCATCCAAGACGCAGTCCTGTATGTCCGAAAAGTGAAACCGAATCCAGCCGTTCAATTGGGACACATGAAAGCCTTGGAAACAAAACCAGCCCAGTACCCTATCCGACGTGTGCAAACCAAAGTGTTCTCTGTGCCTGCTGGAAATATGGGCGCCAACAAAGAAAACCTGTTCCTGGGGGAACTACCCAAGCGATTGATCCTGGCCTGTGTGGAAAATACCAGTTTCAGCGGAGCCTACCCAGAGAATCCGTTTGACTTTAAACATTTCGGCATCAATTTTGTGGCCCTGCATGTGGATGGACAACAGGTGCCAGCCACGGCCTTAACACCGAACTTTGGGCGGAGGAATTTCATTCGAGCCTATCAGAGCCTGTTTACAGCCACCGGTCAAATCAACCAGGACGAAGGGAATATGATCAGTCGGGAGGACTACGCGAACGGATACACGTTGTTCTGTTTCGATCTGACCCCCACCTTAGAGAACGACCATCAGCTGGCCCTGGCCAAGCAAGGCAACTTACGGTTGGAAATCCACTTTGCACGAGCCCTGGCGACCACCGTCAATGTGATCTGCTACGCCGAGTTTGACAACATCATTCAAGTGGACAAGGCGCGCAACGTCCTGTGTGACTTCTCCACCTAAAATGGATACAGACCAGATAACCACCGTGCTGGAGAATGACCCAGAGACACGTAGGGTCTTTCAAGGGGTGTTCGCCCGAGATGTGTTTCCATTAGACCGTATGTATCCTGCTGCTTACGTTCTCAACACGGACCCGATGGATCGACCCGGTGAACACTGGGTGGCCGTGTACTTGACAGAACAGCAGGGGGAATACTTTGACCCGTACGGTCTGCCACCCCTCCATCCCGATTTAACAGACTTCATGGATCAAGGCACAGAGACGTGGTGTTGGAACAGTCAAACGTTGCAAAGCCTGACCAGTGGCGTGTGCGGACAATATTGCTTGTTTTACCTGTACCATCGATGCCGGGGAAGACCCTTATCTACCATCGTACAGATGTTTGACGAGTACCCCCAGGCCGAGGACCGCGATGTACTCGTCTATGACTGGGCCGCCCATCATTTCAATGTACAAGCCCCGTTCTGGGCTTAAGTTAATGACAAGCCCCTTGTTCTGGGCTTCAATGTACAAGCCCCTTGTTCTGGGCTTCAGTTAATTACAAGCCCCTTGTTCTGGGCTTCAGTTAATTACAAGCCCCTTGTTCTGGGCTTCAGTTAATTACAAGCCCCTTGTTCTGGGCTTGAGTTTTCACGTGGTTGTTCTCACGTTGTTGTTGTTCACTGAATAAAAAAAAAATGAGATCTCACCAAAAAACCCTGTCTTGTGTGTTTTATTCCTAATGCATCAATGCCCAATGTGGAGATTCAGTCAAACTGAAATCAGTGGTGTAGGATGGGGCCAAAATGTAACCCATCAAGTTTAGAATGCAAGAGCACTATAGTAAAAAATAGAGAGCCAATGAAATCAGCCTACAGACCAAGTACGTGTTTTTGGTCTAGGTTTGGAGCGGGCATTTCATTGAGGTACGTGTATACGGTGAGTGAAAAGACTCGTCCAACACGTATAGATTATGTTGATGACTATAAGTTCTAGGTAACCCATCAAGGTTAGAATGCAAGAGCACTATAGTAAAAATAGAGAGCCAATGAAATCAGCCTACAGACCAAGTACGTGTCTTTGGTCTAGGTTTGGAGCGGGCATTTCATTGAGGTACGTGTATACGGTGAGTGAAGAGACTCGTCCAACACGTATAGATTATGACTATAAGTTATATGAGCATAATGCATGAAAGTGGCTTTGAACACCGTATTAGCCAATCAGTGGCCTAGAATGGAGCCAAAGGTAACCCATCCATGTCCAGAAAAACATTACCCGGGTATACAAGAACCCAGATGTAGGCGCGGACGTCAGCGAAAGCACACCGTGAGTACCCCAATTCGATTGGCTGATTGTTCGACCGCTGATTGGTTCTTTTTCTCGACCGCTGATTGGCTCTTTTTCTCGACCGCTGATTGGTCCAAATGGAACTGCCCATCTTTCCCAGGTTCATCTAGAATCCCCTTTTTTTTGTGCTCAAGCTCTGACTATAGCGATGCCGCAACATTGTCACATTGGACATTGGACCGTCTGACCTGGAGGTGACCCTTTGACCTTTTGACCCGCGTCCGCGCGCGCACTGCCGGGGATGACGCGGGATGACGCGCGCGCGCGCGCGCTGCGGGGCGCTGGGGCGGGGCGGGAAAACACCCCGGCGGTTGAACATTGGAACTCTTGTGGGTTTGGAGGATGAACATACGGACGTCTAAGGGAAAAAATTGGAACTCTTCTATGTTTGGAGGTAGTGTTTAGTGAAAACCCGGAAGTGACGTCACAACCCACGTGACCTGCGTATATACTCCTGTAAAATAGAGCCGATTTTATTTCTTTGGAAGGGGCAAGGTCAATAGGACTTGCGCTTTTTATACTACTAAACTGTGAAGTAGATTACATCTTACATAGGCCTTAAGGCCGTGATATGCATATGAAGTATTCTGGGGCATGGTCAGTACTTCCCAATTTTCCCTTCGTCTACTACTCGCCGATTTATATTTTCAATGAATACAAGGTTGTCTTGAGAAATATATCTCAAAATATGATTAATTAATGATTTTCCATCATGACAAACGAAAAACCGGCTTCCAACAAATATGGCGGTGGGTATTCGAAGCTCGAAGTCAGAAAATTGCCAAACTTCAAAAATTCAGATCTCAGCAACCAGAACGTCTTATGTGCTCACAGTTATTCACAATATCGTAAAATATGTATACTTGCTAACCTTAGTTGGATTCGTCATGAAATCATTTAGGAATAAGTAATTCGGGCACTTTTTGTGACATAGCAAAACGAAGATGACAGCCGTTTCCCTTTTCGCTGCGATGGTTTACACGAAAAACCGGCTCAGTTATAAAAAAATCCATATCTCCGTAAATATGAAATGTCCAAACTTTTTACGTCAAGACAATATTCTTTATATATGTGTACTTCCTATTTCCCGCAGGAATTTATGCAATATAAATTCTTTCCGCAATAAACTTACAATTTACTGGTAATGGTAACGAAATTCTCCGTGTCAATTTGAGCTGGATATGAAAACGCACTGAGTGACACGTGCACTGGCAACAATTCGCAACAGTGTAATGAAATGTGTTCATTTTTTAGGCGCCCATTTTCTACGACCTATACAGCCAACGTGGTTTATTAATATGCACACACATATGTTTTTCTTATAGTTCATTGGCTGAACCGCGAGGCCGGGGGAAAAATATCAAACTTGTTTGATAATTTCGCCTCGCGAGCAGCGTGTGCGGCGAACGCAAGCCAACAGCTCAGCAGTTTTACCGGACAGGCCAATGAATGGCATGTTATTTTGACTCGATTCATACGCTCGACTCTTCAAAATGGACTTGAAGAAGACGTTATGCGGGAACTGAAATCAATTTCTTGAAACTTTTGCTCACCGTGTGCGCTGAAACAACAAGAGAGCTGACAGGCAATTGAGGCCGTTAGCTCAGCTGATATCTCTCGTGTGCGCCGGATTTTATACCGATGGAAATATCTGTGAATTTCGAAAAAATGCGTGACAAGCCAAGAAACAGAAAACCGCTGGGATGTCGACACCAAACCAGGGAGCATGTATGTGCGTTCATTTCATCCACGTGGTATACTGAACACCGGATTTACCGATGGAAATATCTGTGAATTTCGAAAAAATATATATGGAAATGAGATTGGTGGTGATACCCATATTTTTTTAGCATACGAATGCATCGTGATGAAGGCTTCATGGTGTGTTATACCCACCTAGGAAAAAAACAGCCCCAGATATGCATCAAACGCCCGGGAGTATGGGATATAGGTATACATCTGGACTAAACTCTTTTATCAGGTAAGCTAGACTTTAGTACTATACTTGCGTTGAAACCCATGCAGACAACCTATTCAAATTTCAATGCATTGGCAACATAGCGTCGCACGAAATATACGCGCCCCTGTTGACCAGGATTTTTTTATACTCCCACAACAACAGACAATTTGAAGACAATTTTCTAGCAACATAATTGCTGTAATATACTCTTCTTTTTGTGGACGCTAAATATAGGGGAGAAAATGGCAACATTGTGACCAAATCATAACAGTTGACAGCTGTAAAAATAGATACCGTGGCATAAAATGAGAGAGAGAGAGAGAGAGAGAGAACATTTCAATCTGCCAATTTTCGAGATGAAAATTTTTTCTTGACGAAATAGAAATGAACGCGAATCTATATTCTACAAAACATTTTTTCTTGACGAAATAGAAATGAACGCGAATCTATATTCTACAAAACATTTTTTCTTGACGAAATAGAAATGAACGCGAACCTATATTCTACAAAACACTAGAAAATATTAGCGTAGGTGAATTTTTTAGACTCATTTTAGACTGTTTTGTGCTTTCATCGAAAGTGAAAACACATCTCGAAAAGTGTGTAGCAGTGTCGATATAAATCTTCAACCTAGATGTAAAAATAGATACCGTGGCATAAATTAGAGAGAGCATTTCAGTACACCTCAAAAAAAATGAAACCTGGACGGGTATCCTTCATCTCGAGGGTCGCAAGTTCGATTCTTGCTTTCATTATGTGAGTATGTGTTGGACATGTGATCTTTAAATTTTATTATCATCAATACACCTAAACGGTATAGTTCAACCCCACCCCCGCCCATTAGATGTCCCTTCACCTCACCTTCAATTTGATACCTCGCTCGACCCCATTGGTCCATTAGGGG